>JAOXJP010256283.1:0-36021 GCA_025762735.1 Platanus orientalis | reverse complement strand
TTTCTAGGCTTATGAGATTTGGAATGAGTTTTCATACATGATATGTTACTCCTTTGATTTCTTATTATTTTATTCATTTGAAATCGTTAGTTTGGATGATATATAAGTTTTTCTTCATTTTATTTCTCTTGTTCTTGAAGTTTGGTGAGTTTCCTTCATCCAATCACTAGATCCATTGAGGATTAATGAGTTCTTATGGTGATTGTTCTAGTCCTTTGATTTTATACACTTTCCTTTATTTTTGGTTGTTATTTTGAATGAGCTTACAATTTGTCATCAATTCTTGTTAGAGTTATGTGAGTTTCATGGTTTTACATATTCCTTAGAATGATTCATTCCATTATGTTTTGGTAAAAACTTGAGTTTACATGAAATTCTAGATTTTATATGTGTATTGCTTAGACCTACTCCACTTTGAGCATGTGTTGGCTAAGATTTACCCATTCTGTTATACTACCATCATAGATTCATTGGAATCCTGAATTTTTTCTCTATGTTTGAATGTAAGAAGATTGAATCATTGTGATATTTGAAGGGGAAAATTATTTATACTCTATGTGCTTGATATTTGCCTTGATTTCCCCACACTTGAGATTTCTATTCATTTTATTATTGCTAGTTGGTAATCTCTTCTTAATTTAATTGGCTCCAAGCTTTATTGTTTAATCTATTTCATATGTTAGTTGGTCATTAATGCTATTATTATGTTTTTCACTTGATTATATCCACTTAGAGTTAATCCAATGAACTCCATGTTAGCACCATTACATATACATGTCTTGTTTGAAACTCGTATCTTATGGTCGGTTTTGGAAAGTTAGAAGATGAATTTTGAGCATTTAGTTTTAGTGTGAGTATGAGCAATTACTTTCCGTTTGGTTTTAAGTATGGGCTTTGCATGGTCTCACTTCTGAGTTTTTACTACATGGACATCTCTTGCATTGTATCCTTATGTAGTTACAAACTATATATGCATGGATTTAGAGCACCGTTCACTTTCAAGGTTTTGGTTTGACCCAATCACCGGGATTCATTAATAGGTGAAGACGACACTAGTTGCCCACCAACCCTTGATGCCCTGGGAGTTTTGCGGCCTAACCCTTAACACCCTGGGAGATTTTTGCAGCCTAACCCTTGATGTCCTGGGGGATTTTTGCGGCCTAACCCTTAATGCCCTATGAAATTTTTGCGGGTTAACCCTTGACACCATGGAGGATTTTTGAGGGCTATATTAGTCTTATGACCCTTTCAAGTACCTAATTACCAGGTCACATTAATAAGTGAAGACAACATTGATTGCCCACCATTTCCATATGAGATTTCAGTTTTGTCGGAGACCCTACATGAGTTATATAATTTCAGTTTTGCCGAAGACCCCACATGGGCTATATGATTTCAGTTTTGTTGGAGACCCCACATGACTTATATGATTTGATACGAGGTGTTTTGACGAGATTTAGTTTAGGAACCCTACATGGGTTGAATTGATTGGATCCGATGTGTGTTTTATTAGAAATCCTTCATGGATCATGTGAGTTTGAGAGATGCATTAGGTTTGCATGGACATGCATATGGTTTTGATATCTATTAGCTAAAGCAGTTTACTTGAGAAGTGTTAAGGCCTACTTATGTATGAATATTTTATAGTAAACATTTGCACTGCATGTTGCACTTTTCTTATGAGCTACACTTTACCGTATCAATTATGGACTAATGCTTGATTTGGCTTTAAAACTTATAACACATTTGCTAAAATATGATCATTGTTAAAGCTAGTTTAATTAATATATGTTACGCATGTTCCGATTTGATATTGAGTCATACTCGTACAAATTCGATTTACTCTGTGGGATATTATGTTTGTTGTCTCATGGGCTTTATAGCTTACCCATGTTTTTAACACCGTTTTAGATGACGCTCCATAGGACACACTTCATTGCTGGTCTAATCTGTCTAATGGCTTGCAGAGATGAGAGGACCTTATACATGATTATTTATATTTTTATCCTTTTAATGCACTACAGGGTATTACATTTAGTTATAGTGGTCATGACTTATTACATAAAAACTTAAAAATTAATCATAAGAAAATATTATGTTGGAGACATAAAACAATTGTTAAAAGAAACCAATATTGATCGTATAACATAATTTATGGACGTATAGACTTCCTTTTAGCGTTTTCTTTGGATACTCAAGTATTCATAAAAAGCTCTTTAACATGCTTTGCATCAATACCGCCTTGTGAGGGAGAAATCGTCCTCGAGTTAGCATCATCCTTGTTTGAAAAATCTCCATTGTATGGGATCATGTGATGTACATTGAAGACATTGAAGGTTTTATTATAACTAGGACGCATCAACATTTAGGCATTGTCATTGATTCTCTCTAACAATTCGCAATGACCAATTTTCCTTGCTCTCAGCTTGTTGTATTCACCTATTGGATACCTATCTTAGATTCTCAAGTTAAAACACCTCACACATAGTCACCAACTTAAAAAATTACACGTCTCCTACCCCTATCCACTCGTTCCTTATACTTCTGATTATTATCTTCAATTTATTTTTGGACAGTTTCATGAATGTGCTTTATGTGTTATACCATTTCTTCAGCTTTACAGCTCACACGAGCCTTCAATGGAAAAGGAACCATATATAAAACACTGTTAGGATTCTACCCATAGACAATCTCGAATAGACTCATCTTCATTGTCTTGTTTCTTGACTGGTTATAAAAAAAATCTATATGAGAGAGAACTTGATCCCATTGCTTAGGATTCCTACTCATTGAGGTTAGCATCAGATTTCCAAGGCTTCATTGGTAACTTCGGATTGACCATTGGATTGCGGATGATAGGCAATACTAAAGTTCAATTTATATTCCAATAACTTCAACAAAGTCCTCCAAAAATGGCTTCTAAACTTTTTGTCCCAATTAGAAGTAAATGATTTCGGCACATCATGCAAACGAACAATCTCTTTGAAGTACAATTTAGTTATATGAGAAGCATCCATAGTCTTCCGACATGGTACAAAAATGTGCTATTTTAGAAATTCTATCTACAACAACTACAATATAATCCATACTCCTTCGTGTTCAAGGCAACCTAAGAATGAAATCCTTGCTAACATCAGTCCTCAAACTAGTTGGAGTGGGCAATGGTGTGTACAAACTAACATTAGTAATTCCTCCCTTTAACACTTGGCAGATGTGACAACAATCAGTAAGCTGATGAACATCCCTCATTAGCTTAGGCAATTAATAATCTGTTGCCACCAATGCATAAATTTTATCCCTACCAAAGTGTCCTTCATTATGTAACTAAAAAATATCTTCTCTCTAAGAGAATAATTTGGAACACACAATCTTGTTCCATTAAAGGGAAAACCTAAGTGCAAACATAAATCTTCAAGCCTCTCATTGCCATTGAAAACCTCTATATAAAATTGTCCAAACTACAGATTAGTTGAATACAAATATTTGAAGCTATCAAACCCAAAAACTTGAACTTGCATAGTTGATAACAAAAAAGACTTCTTAGTTAAAGCATAAACTACCTTGTTCTGTTTACCTGATTTATGCTTCAATGTAAAAGAGAATTTATGTAAATAAGTTTCTCATTTCCCATGTCGATGGTTCAAATGTTGTTGCTCATTCAGATACTTTAAAGCCTCATGATCTGAATATAAAATGAAATGTCGTTGATACAAATACTCTCTCAATGGTAGATGGCATGCACACCTACATAAAACTCCATCTTGAACCATTTAACTTTTCACTAAAGAATGCCACTGGCTTCCCATCTTGACTAAAACTGCCCCAATTATAAATTTTGAAGCATCACATTGCAATTCAAAAACTTTAGTAAAATTTGGTAGAAAGAGAACCAGTGCTTCTGACAGTTTTCTTTTAATGATTTTAAAGCTTTCTCCGGCTTCATCAGTCCACTTAAATATCCCCTTCTTCATGCAATTAGTATAGGTTCAACTAGAGAACTAAAATCTCGAATGAAACATCAATAGAAAGTAGCTAAACCATGAAAATTGCATACCTAATGAATGTTTGTGGGAGTTGGCCAATCTAGAATGGTCTATACCTTGAATTGATCCACTTGAATTCCTAGAGAAGAGACATCATACCCCAAGAAAAAAACTTGCTCTATCATAAAGCTGCACTTCTTCAGGTTAATAAACAATTTATACTCTCGCAAAGTAGTCAAAACATCTCATAAATGTTGCTAGTGTTGCTCCATTGAATGACTACACACGAGTATATAATCAATGTACACCACTACAAACTTCTCAATATAAAGCTTCAGAACATAATTCATCACACACATAAAAGTACTTGCCACGTTTGACAATCTAAATGGCATAACCGGCCCTTCATATAATCCCTCACTATTTTTGAAGGCAGTCGTCCACTCATCACTTGTACGAATCTTTATTTGGTAACCACTCTTATGGTCAATCTTGGAGAAAAACACCAAAAAGTTAGTTCAACATGTCATCTAAACGAGAAATGGGGAATCTATATTTGATAGTAATCTTGTTTATGGCTTTGCTATCAAGACACATTCTCCAACTTCTACTCTTTTTAAGAACTAACAACGTTGGTACAGTACATGGGCTCATACTTTCATGCACATAACCCATCTCCAACAACTTTGTGACCTGTTTATTGAATTCTTCATGCTCTTTAGGACTCATCCTATAATGGACTTTATTAGGCAAGCTAACTTTGGGCACAGATTAATATGGTACTGAATATCTATCATGGGATGGAGCTTGGGAGGAAAATTTTATGGCATAATATCAGCAAATCCTCTAAAATCGGTTGGACAATAGGTGAGAAATTAGTCCCAAGTGACTCTTCTTTCCCCACTAAGACATACATTACATAATTTTCTTCAATTCCTTCTCAAATTTGGCCATTGACAACAAATTAAAACCCTTCCCTCACAGAGGTTTAGATGTAACTTATTTTGATAGGATCAATGTTTTTTCTTGTTGTCATTTTAGAAAGTATATGTGTTTTTCCAGTCATCATGAATTACTTTATTATCAAAGTGCTAAGGCCTACCAAATAGGAGGATGTAACATGCATCTATAGCTACCACATCACACCACACATTATCAAAGTATCTACCTCTAATAGATAAGTCAACTAAGCATTGTTTGGTAACACTTACCTCACTGTCTTTCTTAAACCAAGTAAGTTTGTAGGGTTATGAATGTATTTCAATCTTAAAATTCGGCTTGATGACTGCCTCTTGAGAATTGATATTTTCACAGTTTCTACTTTCAATTACTAGTTTACAAACACCCCTAGAAATAGTGCAAGTGATCTGGAACACATTGCATCAGAGCCAATCTTTTGCATCCTTATATTATGGTGTTATAAGAACCTTTCACATCATAAGACATGGCCCATATCTCCTCTAACCACAACCTATTCATCATCTCCATCATAGTAAGTCTTATCATCTTTTTTTTGTTCCTCTTATTCTTCTTGACAATCATCAATAAGCAATTATTTTCCATCATGACTACTTGCTTTCCGACAATCAGAAGACTTGTGTCCCATTTTCCCACACTTGTAACACTTAATGGTTGACCCACTATTTTGCAGTTTAGAATTAGATGACCCAATATTATGTTGCCATTGAGAAGTATTGGTGCCATCCTTGTGAGGTCCAATTACTGTGGAACGGATTCCTGCATTAAATTTTGTGATTTCCCCTGGAAGCCACCATACGACCAAAATTGGACTGGTTATAGGCGGCCCTATTTGAACCCCTTCCTTGCTGAATTTTAGCAGCCTTAGCATGCTGGAATGCTTGTGAAGTATTCCAAATATCTTGTTGGTTTAGCACATCTTGCAAACTGGTCTGCAATCCACTAATATACCATGCCGCTTTTGCTCATTTTCATTTAACTCATTTCTAAGAACAAGCTCACAAATTTCTTTAGTGTAATCATCATCATATCATCCCCTTTGTTAACAAATTTGCAACCTTTGATACATTAACTATGTAGAATTATATGGAAGAAATGTCTTCCTAAGCTTCTTATGCATTTCTCCCAGACAACTATCTTAGGTTTACCTTGTCTTTGACGTGTCATAATGAGCTAATCCCACTAAGCAATAGCTTTTCCATGTAGTTTTACTGCAACCAACTTCATTTTCTTATTTTCTAATACATCGTTCAAGTTGAACACTCTCTCAACAATGGAAAACCAATCAATAAACCCTTCACCATTCAATATCCATTGAATTCTAAAAATTCTACATTAATCCACCATCCCAACTCTTATCATCAAAGGGGATAGGTTCTGGTCTTCTTAGAATGATTACATGAAAAGGATTTTCAAAATTGTCTTCATGCTACAAATTCGTCGCCATCTTGTGAGGGATTCTCTCTCTTTGTATAACATGTTGGGATAAAGCTTAATCTGCATTCTTAAATCTTCAATTATATCGATCACTAGTTGTTGATCAAGGGTAGCATTTTGATTTGGTGGAGCGACTAGTCTACGAGGTTGATCCTTTCTTCTTGGAAACATCTTGCAAAACCCTAGAGAAATACCCTAAATCCGCACACTCAATTCTTCTAGATCAGAACTTGCTTTGGTACCAACTAATGCAATCCGTAAATGATTTAGATGCTAAAAGAGTTTAAGATGGGGAACCAAAGAGCTATTTCAAGCTATCAAATTAACAAGAATGCCCACATTCAATCCCTAAGAGAAAGGGAGAGAGAAAGCCACACACGTTGGCTAATATTTTATATATTAAATCTCCAAAAGTTGTTGTTAGAACTTAAGCAAATCCTTAAAAAAATACAATAGAATGTTGCCTTAGCAAAGACGTGATCACAACCACTAATTCAAATCTAATCTAACAGTTAAAATCTATCCGTACAATGGTTACATGCTTATTTAAAAAGTCACATAACTTATTAGTGGTTACCTGACTAATTAAAAAGTCATATGGCTTATACATAAAAACTTAAAAGACAAACATAAGAAATATATTAAGTTTGAGACATCAAACAACAGCTAAAAGAAACCAAGATTGGTCATATAAGATAACTTATGGACATATAGGTTTCCTATTAGTGTTCCACTTTGGATGGAGAGATCACAACAATGCCTAACTAGCACATGACATAATGCCTTACAAAGGATACTTTGACACATAATTATTTACGGTGTGTGTACTATAACACTCTACTTCATTCTATGTGTATTTACCAAGACACCCTTTATTAGTCATCATGTCACCCATTGATTAGTAATGGCATGATATCTCTCCAGGCTGATTACAGATGATTTAAAACATGGGATAGCAAAGGAATTTTCAGTAAATACATGGAGAATAAGTCGCTTCTTTATCAAAATACCCTTGTGAATTGCATTTCACATACTGATTTGGCACTTTTTCATAGTATGAAATCCACATGGGGATTCTCATCATTTGAAATATATCGTGATAGATTTAGCCGTTACTTCAGTTAGAGTAAAATGTATTATAATTGTTAGTTCCATTGCATGTATAAAAAGTACATGTATGTAATGGTCTTAGTATGTATACTACACGTTTGTATGAGTATTATAGCATATGTATTGAGCCATGTAAGTCTAGTCCAGGAAGAGCTTCAAAAGGAAAATCATGAAAGTCTGAAAGAGAGAACCACTGAAGAAAAAGGAAAGAGACACTGAAGACACAAAGTGAAACATGCAAGAATGTCTCAAGCCACGAATGTCTCAAGCCAAGTCAGTGCATCTCTAGCAAACAAGCACTGGACCTCCAAGGTAAACTCGCATGAAAAAGTTGGTAAGGTAAGTGTGTATGGGTAAGATTGACCCAAATGAACATAGACAGTACTTAGAAGACTTTCCTGTAACCTTAGAAGTGAATGCCTCACACAGACTAGATCAAAAAGTTAAAAAAATTTGTGATTTGACAAGTCTTGATTGATTGAGGCTTAAGTTGGTTCAATCGAGCAGTTTGATCAATCAACCCAAATGCACATTGAGAAACTCGATCAATTGAAGACCCACTTAATCTATTAAAGTTTGATTGATCAAACTGGTCTGGATCAATCAAACTCTTCATAGAAGGAAATTTTAATGGCTCGCAAATCTACAACGACTCCCTTTTTACCATTAGGAGCCTTCCAAAGCTAGGGATTTTCACCCTCTTTATAAAGGAAGGCCCTACCACTACTAGGGCATTGATCTTGCATGAAGAGAAGAGGTTCTATGCTTATGTGAGAGGCGTTCATACTCAACCCCGGAGCTCTTGAACGTTGGTAAATCTTAATTGGGTCGTGTTTAGGAGATTTCCAACCCTAGAAATCCCTAGAAAGCTTAGAGATCTAAACCCAACTAATAAATTTTTGATCATCTTTATATAGGACTCTCCGAAGTCAAATGCGTGAGATTTCCATATCAGTTTGAGAATAGGCAACACCACAAAGACATAAATTCTTCTTTCTATGTTTTAAAGCTTCCACCGGAATCACTAAAAGCGGCTTAAAACATCCATCAGAGTCATTGGATGTGTACACCCACTAGAGTCATTGGGCGTGGCGCTTGTAAGGTGATTGGTGAATCATAGGTACTTGTAAGTCGATTAAATTGATTCCCTTTGTAATAGATTATTGTAATAATCTATTAGTTAAATCAACCAGCTCAAGGATGAGCTTTCCACAGTGAAGTAGGGACAAGAAGGGTCGCCGAACAACTATAAACCTCGATGTTTATTGTGTGTATGATTGTATTTTGTTTTTATGTGTCTTTATTGCTTGAAACACTATAAGTGTACATGATTTAATGGTGCTGTAAAATTGTTATAATATTGCATTAAAGCTATGGTTGGTTACATCTAAGAATTGATAATAACTTAGATCAATTTGTGCAATCCTCATAATTACCTAAGGTAGCATTTGGATAAACTTATTTTTAACAATGAATGACTTCTAGCACTCCAGAAGTCATAAGTCCCTATGTTTTTGCGTTTGGTTTGCAAATTAAAAAGTTGCTTATGCATAAGTCATAAGTAGGAGAGAGTAAAGAATCAACTTATTTTTAAGTTGGGATCCGACAACTTACCAGATAAATTGCGCCATTGACTCATGCAAAATTTTTGATGGATCGAACCTTATAAATATAAATAAGTAACTTATGCTTTAAGTCAAAAGTCAATTATAAGTTTATCCAAATGCTACCTAAGACTAGTTTAAATTAATTTTTGCAAATACGTGCAATAGTAGTCTTTTGATTGAAGTTTTAAGTAGAGAGTTAAACCGGTTAAATCAATTTACTCTACTTGAAAAGAGAAGGGCTTATTTGATTGTCTAAATTCTAATTGACAAAGTTCGTTGGTAAATAAGTAGCAATTGTTGATGTAATTGTCAATTCCACTCCAAAAGTGTTTGTGTATAGATGTTTTGTATGTAGGCTCGCATGTATGCATATGAAATTGTAAATGTGAAGAGTCATGTAACTCTAAGTCTGGGTAAATATCAAGAGGAGTAACACTCAAAGCTAGATGAAGAACAACCAAAAACTCAAGAGTCATAGAGCTACACTATGAAGAACTTAAAGATGTCTTAGGGTCCACCTCTAGGCACTTCAAGTACTAGCTAGGGATCCAAAAAGGTAAAATCAATACAGAAGGTTGGTAAGTGGGTAAAGACCAAACCAAATACCTAGGTTTGTGAATATGGACCTGCCCTAAGCCATAGAGAGAAGGCCTCACACTTGGTGCACAAAAAGGATCAAAATAAGTCAAAATATGCAAAAACAGGGGATCTGGATTGATCCAACATGTTTTGATCGATCCAAACCTTGGTTCGATCTGAAATTTACTTGGATTGATCATCCTGAGGCTGATTTCAGTAGGGTTTTTTAGAGCCAGTTTGGATCGATCCAAAGATAGTGGATCAATCCAAACTTGGTGGATCGATCCAAATGGCCAAATTTGGAAAAAATAATATAGCTCACAAAATGTAAGGCCATGATCTCTTGTCGATTAGAGGTAATCTAATTTGATGATTTTCATCCTTTGTAAATAGAGAACACTTTTAAAGGATCAAGAATGAACCTTAGATGGCTTTGTGTGCAACATGAATATCATTTATCCATTTTTCTGTGTTTATTATTGGAAAATCTTTCAAGATGGATGAGGTCTTATGATCACGATTCCCAAAGTTTACTGGTATATCCACTAAAAGGATCTAAATAGGAGATTTCTCACCTAGAATTCCTCAAGGAAAGCTTTAAGAGTTAGAGCCAAAGTTTTCACATACAACTTTTCAAAGGTTCTTTGGAGAAAAATGTGCAACCATAGTAAAATCTACCTACAAGGAAGCAATCACTGTTGCAATCAAATTTTATCATCTTTCTACGCTTAGAGCTTCCTCTGGAGACATCAGAAGCCATTTCCAATGTTTACTAGAGCCATCGAACGTGGACATCCACCGGATACACTTGGTGGGAGACTTATTAAAGCTATCCATAGTATCGTGGTATTGTAAGTGATTATAGTTTTATAATTTTCATATAATAGATTTAGTGTTCCTCCCTCCTCTACCGACCCGTTAGTTGATCTTGTCATAAGCCTTTGATCTCTTCCACCATTATCAAAATTGTCTCCCTTGAAAGCTCTAGTTCCACCAAGTATCTTGAAAGTACCCAAAGTGTCAAAGGGAAAAGGTGTGGTAAAATTTCCTCCAAAGATAACCAAGGTCCCGACGGCTCCCAAAGAGTCAAAATCTACTAAGCCTCTGACTAAGAAGTCAAAAAGGTAAAATTCTTTCCATTAGAGATCATTGCCAATTAATCCTTATATATGAAAAATTTTATAATGTAAAATGGAATCCTTTTGAGGATGTAGAGGAAGCTAAGGGAAAAAGGTGATCAGACTATGTTGTTAGAGAGGTAAACCATGCAGATGATTGCATGAAAAGATACGTGAAGGCTCTTGCAACCAGAACCTATAGTGGAAATTGAAGTGTTTATTTTTCTTCGTTTAATTAAATTCCACTAGCCATTCCTTCTTTTCCTTTTGGCATAGCTGATCCGACCATTCCCTGCACAAGTTAAATGGAATATCTTTTACATGTGATCTCCCCATGATTATGCTTTGATAGTGATAGCCAAAGGAGATCCTAGGATTTATTATAAAGAAAGAAATGAGTTTTCTCATAGTTGTGCTTTCATTTTTTCTATTTTGAGTATTAGCTTTAAATTTTCTTTCTTCAAGGGTTGATGCTCAACCACTAGGCATACATCTTTTAAAATTGCTTCAAGGCCGTCAAGAATTCCTAGAGGAAGAAGATGATGCATAGCCATTGTCAAAAAGAAGAAGGTGTCTGGTAAAGAAGGCTGACCAGTTTACTCAGAGACAAACCCGCCATTCTATTCTTCACACCGAAACTCCCAGAGAAGTCTTCGATCTTCTAAACAAAGAAGATTTAGTAGTCCTTCCAAAGGACACCAGTGCAACATCATCCTCCAACTCTGAAAAGATGATGGAAACAACTCCTTCAAGAGAAGTTCTTATGGAAACATCTCACAGTCTGCTTCCATTGGGCTATCGTATTACTGATCCTTTGGCATCCATTGTCAATCCTCCAATATCTGCCAAGGTAGTTCTTCTAACCATTCCATCTATCATAGCTGATAACCTTACTCCAGAAGCAAGTTAATCCATTGCCGGTGTAACAGAGATAGAGAACGTTGGCTCTCCTTCTAACGATCTAAACACCCTGACGCAGGGCTTGGATGCTTACTTAGAAGGTGATCTTCCTCTGTTAGATGAAATTACAAAGATATAGCAACCTGTTGACCTAGAACAATCCCCTGAAGATCTTAACCAGAAGAAATAAAAACATAGAAAAATGGTGGAATCCATTATTTCTTTGGGATTTAATGAAGTCATTCATCTAGGCTGTCGGGGAATCGTGGAGGATGCCCATTAAAGTTATGTTAGAGATTTCTTGTGGGGAAGAAGATCCTTGTCACAATTTTGCCGCAAGTCTTGTTTCTACATTATCAGCCTTTGGTGATTATGAGAGGAGTGTTCCAGACATTTCCTTGCTTGAGTCTCTTGCTGATGAAGATTCCTGCGAGAGGGTAGCGATAAATAAAATCATATCTTCTTATGAGAATTTAAAAGTTAAAGATGAAACTTCAAAGAATGAGTTTAGCAATGTGGAGGTACTCGTTGAGGCAATTAATGCAGAGATCCTTCAATTAGAGGCAAAGAAGGTGGAGCACTTGAAGGTCATTATGACTGGGAAAGCAAAAGAGGTGGAACATGTAAAGAAGCCCAACACATTGATTGAATATGCTCATGTAGTGACTACAAAGAGGCAACGAATCGAGAAAGAATTAAAGGATGCGAACAGAAAGAAAATTGACCGTGATGAAATCCTGCAGGCATGGATTGCCATGAAAGATATTCATCCTCTGAACCTCTGAGAAATTTTTCTTTTTGGCCAAGGACCACAAACAAACTCTATTTTTGTTTTCTTTTTTTAACCATGGATGGGCCGGAGTACTCTATCCTTTTATATATATATATATATATCCATCTTACTTATTTTGGTCTTTTTCCTTACCTTCTGTTTCTGCTGCTAATTTTTTCTTGCAAGGTGGAATGGCCATACCAGATTTTGGCCTTCATTATTATATGACAATCTGTCTATTCTCCTAAGTGATGGAGACATATTCTTTAAAATATTGTCCATTTATGGCCTTTTTCCATAACTTGTCAATCTATTTCTTGTAGGACATATGCTCCACTAGGGAGTAACTTATTTCTTTTGTATAGTCCTTCCCAATTAAGGGACCATTTACCATACTCATGATCCTTCATCCATATAGGAAGAATGCTCTTCCATATCAATTCTCCTTCTTCGAAGGATTTTGTTTTAACCTTTTTATTATGATTAGGCTACTCTCTATTTATTTGCTCTCATTGAATCTAAAGCTTTTAGCCAAGCCTCGTCTAAATCTTCAAGTTCAATAATCATAGCCTCATTAAATTCCTTTAGACTCATTTTATTGAAAGACTACTCTTACTGATGAGACAACTATTTCCATCTGTAGGATAGCATAATGTCCGTAAGTTAAGGAATATGGGCTAGTTCATGTAGTCTTTCTTTTCGATGTGTTATATGCCCATAGAATTTGTGGTAGAATTTGATGCTAGGATTATCTTCTATAGTTTTCCTTAGAAGATCTTTTAGGTTTCTATTGGAAGATTCTGTCTGTCCATTAGTCTGAGCATAGTATGGTGTAGAATATAGTAATTTCATACCAAATTCTCCACAATTTTTTTTTGTTGATTGGCCTGTAATGATAGTTCCCATATTTTTCATGATGGATTCTAGTAGGCTAAATTTATATATGATTACATCAATAAATTGAATGATATGGCTCTAATCCACTTCCTTCATGGGTTTAGCTTTCACCCATTTGACAAAGTAATTAGTAGCTATTATCACAAAACCATGTAATTTGGAAGAAATAGGATTTTTTTAACCTCTTAAATCCATAATCCATCCTCTAAATGACCACAACTTAATTATGGGTTTCAATTCTATCATAGGAACTCATTGTAGAAGGCCATCTTTCTGACATGTCTTGCCGGATTCGGCATGAGTTACATAATCTACCATAATAGTTGGTCAGTAACAGCCATACCTTTTTAGTAACCATCTCATCTTAATTCCTGCTTGATGGGCTCCACAAATTTCTTCGTGGACTTGGGCGGTCACTTCCAGTGCTTCTTTTCCAAGACATCTTAATAGTTGTCCATCGAATCCTATTTTATATAATTCTCCTCCAAGAAGAACATAGTTTAACACCACCATTTTAGTTCTCTTTCCTACATTCTGATTTGGATCTTCCAACTATCCAATGATTGGATTCCTCTAGTCATTTGGCTTGTACTCAGTAGAAAATATTTCCAACTATTTCTCTCTTTCTACCACAAATGGTAGAGATCTTTAGGTGACTTCCACCATCCTTTGATTAACCCCATCAAGAATTGATAATCCTGAGACTAGTTGAACCATCTCATTGGCCAACTTATTTTGTTCCCTAGAAATAAATCTTAGAGTTAAATCATCAAATAACTCTAATAATTGGATTGTAACACCTTGCAAATGTTTGCATGCACTAAGTATGATCATAGATGCATAATCCGCGATTAAGTGTTTTGAACATAGTTAATTTTGTATTTTAAGTTTATGAGTGGTATCTTGATACAAATTAGTGAGTGAAAAAGTTGAATTAAACATATAAGGGAAAAGAAGGAAAAAACAAGTCATGGACTTGACAACTTCTGAAACTATCCCAAATGGTAGATTTTGGGTAATTTCGTGGGTAAACCTATATCAATTCTGTAGGTATCATCCTACAACCCATATATCATTGGAAAGATCTACGAGTCTACTTTCCAATGCATTAAACATTGTGCAATTTAGAGAACTTCAGAAGAAGTTATTATAATTTTCCCACTTGGTGTTTATGCTAACTAGTATGGTCTGAGACGGTAGATTTGGGGCAACTTTCGAGGAAAACCTGTATTAAATTTATATAACTAGATTTTAAGGTACATACCATTTGAAATCTATAAGAGTCTACTTTCCAACACAACACACTGTGTGATTTGGAGTTTCCTAGACAAAGTAATGAGAGTTTTAGTCCAACATGTTTGAATGGGAAAAACTTGGGATTGCGGCTCGATCCAATACTAATTGGATCAATCCAAGACACCTCTATTTTGTAAAAATATAGATAAAAATAGTATGGATCTATCTGTAAGTCCTTGTGGATCGATCTGAATGCACACGAATAGAATATGAAATTTAGAAACTTCTATTTTCAACCTGGTTAAGGTTTCTATTTCGCTTAGGACTTTTATTGGGCTTATATGATTAGTAGAAATTGTCTTAATTTGATATACAAATCCTAAGAATAAAGGAAGGACAAAGAACGAGAGAGAAAGCAAGGATTTAAAGGGATTTTTTGTGAAAAATGTAAAGCTTAGGAAAGGTTTTTGATTTCAGAAGAAGAAGTAATCATGAATATTATGCATTTTTTTCGATTCCTCTAAGTTCTTAAAACACCTTGATTAACATTTTACAAGTATTGGTATATGTGATGCTTTGTTTTCAAATTTCTTAAGTTCTCGGTTTAAATGAAATCATGTTGAAATTCCCGAAATGGATCCTAGGGGGGGTGAATAAGATCCTTAAAATTATTTAAATTCTTTTAAGTAATTATTCAACCATCTTAATTATTTACTTAATATTATTTCAATTAACTATACAACAAAATTATTTTTATTAAGTAAATCATTTTTCTATGAATTTTATCATAGGCCACGGGGCTCCATCATGCACTATAGTGTTACCTATAGCATAGCGGGGGCAAAGTTGATAAATTCCTTAAGGATGTTAAATTAATCTTTTATTTTTAACCTTAGATTAATTCACTTCGCTGTTGGGAAATTTTGTATAAATAAAATACACAAAAATATATGTAAAATACAAACAACTACAACACCGAAATTTATAATGCTTCGGCACTTCAGGCTTACATCTACTCTCAAACCGGCTCTCTTGAGCCTATTTAATTTTTATTAATGGTTCACTAACTATTACAGGGCAAATTAATAAACCTCAAATTACTTATAAGTTCTAGAAAATCCACTCCCTTGTAAATGCGCTCCCAATGACTCTAGTGGGTACACTTCTCCAGTGACTCTGATGGACTAATTTCACACTTGGTGACTCTGGTAAGTGCTTCAAGAATACGCCTTTGGTGACTTTGGCAAAGGCTTCATGTTGGATGAGTGTAGCAACTCCTCATTCTTTAAGTTGCCTCTATGATAGGCTTGATATGATTATGATACTCACAATACTATTTTTCATATTAATTTGATTATATAATTAAGTATTCAAGTTGTATATTCATTGGGGTTAGTGCCCCTACTTATAGAGTGGAGAAACCCACTAAAAAATCCCCAACGTCTCTTTTTAAAAGGTAAAAAATATAGTCATTTGAGAATTTTTAGTATATTATTTTTAATTTTCAGAAGAAGCTCGTTGAGATGTTCGATTTGAGTACTTATGGCTTACAAGTGGACATCTAGATCAAAAGATATGGTCATTTTAAGTTAGGCCATATTTCCTTTTCAGCACATTTTTATTTCACTTAATTTTTTTTACCAATTTTGGTCCATAATATATCCAAACCTTTTTAGGCCTTCTCTAGGATTTGGATAGGTTCATTTTAAGTCTATTGGCCCATATGTCCATATGTCCATACTCTAGGTCTTTGTTCCTTGGATTTGGGTCAATGCCTAACACTTCATTTTAAGTATATTTATACTTTATGAATTATGTCAACCCAACTTACCAACCTTACCAGTTTCCCTGGGACTCTAGAAGTTGGTTGCTTGCACTTGACACTTGAAGATTCTTCCACATATGCTTTAGTCTCATGGTCATGTAATCATTCTGGCTTCAAGACCATCTTCATGGTGTATTCCCAGACTTATACATGGACTTACAAAAGTATACAAATTACATATAAAAGTCCTACTACATGACCACTACTAAAAATGTACATACTTTGTTTTGGAATGGACATTGGAAATATAAAATACCTAACACATGTCTCTGTAGGTCTACATAGATACTTTACATTTTTTTTTTACATGCTTAGGTTCTTGGAATGTTTTGAATCTCGTTTTACAAGGAATCATGTATGTTTTACTTCATTTTTATTGATATATGTTCCTAGAATGATTATTTTTAAAGGAGACTATGCTTTGGCAACATCATACTTTGTTTTTGACTATTTAGATCACTAAATCCTTGTTCAAATCTATATATTGCATAAGAGTAATTATTTTGTAAGGGTTTCCTTGATGTAAATTGTGGACCGAATCATGTTAGGTTTTCCAGATGAGTTTTTAAAGGGATTTTCTTAAAATCTGTTTTGAAAGATTATTTAAATGATTGTAGAGAATGTAAAACATTATTTTAATGAATGTATTATTAAGAATTTGTAGTTATGTGCTTAGGTGGGTCAAATCCTCTCGTTTTCTGTTTTGTATCAAAAGTAACTATTTAGAATGATATAACTTTGTTCCGAATGAATTTGTTTTGATATTCTCTAATACATGTTCAGTTTCATTATAAGAAATACTCTTAAAACATATGTTCTCTATATGTTATGAGACTCCTTTGTCATTAAGAGGAAAGTTGATGAGGCCCTCTCACCGAGGTTTAAATAGGTACAAATAGGTACCCCCTTCATTGGATTATATCAATAAGCAAATCAGTTGATTCTTGTCACTAGGGGTAAGATAGTGGTATCCTACCATCGGATTATAGATGGATCTATTTCAATTCTCTATTACCTGTTATCTAGCTCACAACATGTGTGGGGATTTTCGGTATATGATTCAGTCATCTGATGTCTAGTTCACAAAACGTGAGAGAGATTTCAGATACATGTTTAAGTTGGTTTCAATTATATGTTTTAGTTCAGGTTTAGTTTCTGTACTTTGATTTTAGTTCAGTAGTTCAACATTATTCAAAGTTTTACTCAAATAATAGATTGCTTTCTCTTTTCTTTTCTACGCTAAGAATACACCATTGGATTCTTCCACGGTAAAAATATAGAGCCTAAGGGGACGATCTTTCCTCAAAGGAATGACTATTGGCGATAGTGAAAACTATTCCTTGATATCATTGAATGTGTGCTGAAGCTTTTCCTTCCATACAAATTCATCCTCATGTCATAGCTTTTTATCAGTGGAGAGAATACTTGAGTCTTTCCTACCAAGTTAGATATAAATCTGCAAAGGAAATTTACCTTTCCCCAAAATCTTTGCAAATCTTTATTCTTGGTGGATATGTGGCTAATATTGCTTTCACTTTGTTTTTATCCACCTCAATCACTTTCTAGCGGACTAAAAACCCCAAGAAATTTCTAGTGGATTCATCGAACTCACATTTAAGTGGATTCATTTTTTAATTTATATTTTTGCATATGCTCAAATTCACTTTGGAGTTCCTCAAAGTGATGTTTATTTTCTTTAGATTTAACCACCACATCATCAATATAAACTTCCATGAATTAACTTATCATACCATGAAAGATCACATTCAGGGCCTGCTAGTATGTAGCATGCACACCAATATTTTTCAATGTATAGGGCATTACTTGCCAATCATAAGTACCTAGTTCCCCTAGACATCTAAATGAAATTTTAGGGACATTTTCTTCCATAGTTTATATATGATTATACCTATAATGGACAACCATAAATGATAATATATCATGCTTTGCTGCTTTATCAAGTGATAAGTCAGCAACTGACATGGGAGATTCATCCTTCGGAGTGGCAAGATTCAGATTTCTAAAATCAATTCAATCTCTAATTTTACCATTCTTTATAACAACATGAACAATGTTAGATATCTATTCCACATACCTTATAGGGTGAATAAAGCCATCCTTTAGCAGGTTTTCTATTTCTTCCTTTACCCTCGCCATGATTTCTAGTGACACTCTTCTTGGCGGTTGTTTGAACGGTCTGTTGCCATCTTTGATTAGCAAACAATGTTCCATTGAGCTTCTATCTAAGCCTGGCATCACCTTGTATTCCCATGCAAAACAGTCTATATATTTCTTCAATAAAATAATAAGTATGGCCTTACTCTCTAGGTCAAACAGACTACATATGTAAGTGGGCTAAACCTTTTCCTCCATTCCTATATTGACCTCTTCTAGTGGGTCCTGCACATTGGCCTTTAAATCATCAAGCTTAGCTAGTACAACGTCTGATTATCTATATAGAGTTTGTCTCCTTCAAGGTAAAATCCTTCATATTCTATGATGAAATCAACAATTTCTATCATTTTATCCTCCATTTGTGTTTTTCTTACTTTGTGTTTGGCCATATAGGCCCAAACGTTTTTGATAGCTTGCCGAATGGTTGTTTCATTTTTTTCTCTATCGGAACCAGTCATGCTGTTCCCTTGTCTCAACCAGAATTAGAGACAGTGTTTCCACCTCCTTCAATCTCTTCTAGAAAATCTTCCATAAAAATATTTGTGGGGAAGCCCTTTATGTACTTCCCCAATAACCTTATGGGTGTCACACTTTTATCATAAAATCTTGTAGAGACAACATTTTGATTTAGTCATGAAAGACCGCTTAAATGCTAGAACAGTTTCAATCTGGTCTCCATTCCAAAATGTTAAAGGCTAGTGCAACAATGGTGGAACAAACCGGTTAGAATGAATCCAATATCTTATTAATAATGCATTGTAATGAGATTATGATTCAACTATGAAAATATAGATAACCCCTTCTTGGTCCCCACTATTAGCTCCATCAGTAGGATTCCATTTGCTATTGTAATTGCCCCTATGAAACTACTCACAGAAATCCCTATAGTGATCAAACAATTTATGTCTTGCCTAATGTCTTCAACATATTGGATGACAGAATGTTTACTGCCACCTCATTTTCAATCAAAACTCTCTTGATAGGGCATCCATTGATGTGTACTATGATGTACAATGATTTCAAGTGATGAATCATTGTTTCAACAGGTTTTTCAAAGCTGATTTTCTAGGGTTTGTTTTCCTTTGACTCTTTTTCCTAAAAAGCAATGAGGTCTACATATTTCAATTTCTTTGTTATAGATGTTAATGCCCCCCGGGCATCTTTTATGTTCCCTTTCATCTGTTTTGGCTGGTTCGGTTTTGCCAAAATATCATGGGCATGTATGCACCATGTTATAAGGAACAAGATTGGGGGGGGGTCAAAACTACAACTCTTTGATCATATCTTCTTATTCCTCTAGGCTAATGTCCATTTCTTTCATTGTGTCATCTCCCTCCGATAGTTTTTCCACTGTTAGAAGTTCTTTAATGGAAGGTTCGTTTTCTTCCATATCAATGCCTTCTAGAATAGGTAACTTTCCTTTCCATGATTCTAGATTCTCTTTTCCATAATCATATCTTGTTGGACTCTCTTTTCGTTTTTTATTTTTTTGGTATTACCACTTTCATGCTTCCTTCGAATGTATCCTTAATCATTATCCTCTATTTTGTTGCCTACTTATGATGTCGTCCCCTCTTATGTGTTCTAGTTATTAGTGGTGGGAATTTCGTAGGAAATTTTGGATGGATGACCTTGGTCCATTGACCAATTGGCCAAGAAGGGTGTTTTATCCAACTATTACATATTGGAAAATTTTCATGAACATAATTTTCCCTTCTTTATTCCTAGCGATAACCGGGCCTTATCCAATTCTAATTCCATTTCTTCCTTCATGGAGAAAACTGCAATGAAGAAGTTTGTTCCTTCACATCGGGTTACATACATCTGAGATTTTGGTCCTACTAGACTCTTATAAGTCTCACAAATTCTTCCATAAATGAAAATGACTAGGATGAAATTTTTTCTTCTTATCATCCTCAATTAATCCAACCAGTACTCATCAAATTTTCTTAAACCTTGGGATCTCTAGTTTTTCTTTCTAGCTCAATAACTTTCTTGGATTTGTGATTTCCTCCAAGATCAATTTTTAGCCTAGTATCACTTTTGGGCTGTCCATTCGTATTAAAATTCAAGGAATTCATGTGCAATGCCATTGTCGATTGAAACAAATCTACATTAATTGTCATTTCTTCCTTGGACTATTAATGTAAAATGTATAATTCTCAATTCCATTCCAGAATGTAAAAGTACATGATGCATGTAGTAGTCATTCTATGTTTTACATGTATGTAAAAGTATTAATTTTCCATTAAGTTATGTAAATCCAAGACAAAGTCTGAAAGAGCTTCACAAGACCATATAACAAGAAGTCAGATGAAGAAGGACCCCAAGTGTAGAGATTTGAACATTCCCAAGTCAAACATGTAAAAGAAGTCTCAAGCTCCAAAATCAAAGCCACCTTAAAAAGCCACACAAAGGTAAAATAAAAACAAAATGGGTTGATGAGTGGTGTTGAGTGTGAGGCCGAGCCTAATTCCATAGGATGGTTATAGAAGACCATCCACGAACATAGAACATAAGCTATCACACAAAATTGGTCAAATGTGGTAAATAAATGGTAAACATAGAGTTACTGACCAGTTTGGATTGATCCAAAAGGATTGTGGATGGATCCAGAAGTTTGGATTGATCCAGAAGGATCATGGATCGATCCAACAGAATCTGTTTGAGACATGGTTTTGCACGGGGATCCTAGTGAAATCACAAGATTCCGATATCAGAAACCGATCCTAGAGGGGGTGAATATGATCTGGCCTTAATTAAAAAAATATTCAACTATTTAATTCAACCTTTTTATTCCTCTTTAGTTTAATTAAGTCTCAAAACAAAATTGCGACTTAAGTAAATTAACAAGTGAATACTAATATACCACGAGGCTCCATCGTTACTCATAGTTGCCTATAACAAAGCAAGAGCAGGGAAATTAGTTTCATTTCAGAGTTTACTTAAAGTATAAACAATGTAAACACAAGAAATAAAGAGTCACACCAAAACACAAGAATTTTATAGTGGTTCGGCTCATTGGGCCTACGTCCACTTTCAACCAATAATTTATTTTAATAGTTATCTGAAACTATTATGGGATAAATAATCAAAACCTGAATTTATTTACGAGTTACTCACATGAACTGTACCCGCCTCGTAAGTGCAACCCCAGTGACTTTGCTATGCCAGCTCCGTCCAGTGATTCCGATGAACAAGTTGTTGTGAGAATCCGCCTCTTAACTTATGCTGAAATTGCGAGAGATGTAGAACTCCCTCCTTGATTCGGGTTGCCTCTTTGTAGGATAATGTGACTATAAAAAGCTACCCTTCCAAAGGTTTAACTATAAGGTTTGGGAAGCTTACAATAGGATCTTGATAAGGTTTTACTATTGGCTCAACACAATTATGAGAATTTGATTGGTTTGACATAAAACTTCACTCTTTAGGCATGATTTGACTATCAATTCATTCACCTCAGTTCTATAAGTCATTGGAGCTTAATCCCCTATTTATAAAGTGGCAAAAGAGCACTCTAGAAGTCTCAATGGCTCTTTTTCCAACATTCATAAAAAGAGTCATACGAAACTAGCCGTTATAAAAATTTTCCATGTCTAGACCTGGTGATCAATCATGGCTAGTGATCGATCACCATATGGTGCATGGGCTTCAGGTATTTTCAGCATTTGAGTAATTCTTACGGTGATTGATCATGAAGTCTAGTGATTGATCATCGACTTGGTGATTGATCACTAGTCAAATTTCTGCATATTTTTGGGTTTTCCTATAAGTTTAAGAATTAGACTATGCAAGGCCATTTATTAGGTTTGGGTCTCCTTATTTTTAAGCCATTTACCTAAGGTTAGGTCCATACCTAATCCCCACTTACCAACCTTTACCAATTTACCTTTGCTTTTGACTTTGGGGATCAGAGTTGGCTTTGCGGTTGCTTGCTCTTGAGCCTTGATGATATCTTTAACATTGGATTGAGTCTTTGATGCTTGTGGTCTTCCCGATTATTAGATTCTTCTTAAAGCTTTTACCGGACTTGACTTGGACATACATATATTTACAAATTACATACAAAGTCCACCTGACACACTACACTACATGTTATTACAAGTTTTGGAATGGACATTGACAATACATAAAATACCTAGCACCTAGATTATTCCATGATTAGGCTAGATCAATCCAACGGCGCAAAATTGGAAACTATCTAATAACAAATCATCCAAACGGCTCTCTTTTTACTGTTAGAAAAGAGTTGTTGGGGGACCTTAGAGCAAGGGTTTTCTCACTCTATAAATAGGGAAGAACCCCTAATGGTTTGGACAAGAATTCCACATTGAATCTATATGAAAATCATATGAAAGTGTGTCCAATTAAAAGCCAAATCTTTGTAAATCTTTAAATGAGTTGAGTGAACAACTTTGTACTTATGTCTATAGTCAAATCCATCCCAAGGTTGTGAGTTAAGCTTTCTCATTCTTTGTTAAATCTTATGGAAAGCTTGGAGAGTATTTTTCTATAGGAAAAACCATTGTCTCTCCTAAGAGTGATCACAATAGCCAAATCACCTTACAATGAGGCAAACCACTATAGAAAAATTTTCACAATCAAATTGAACTTTTACCAGTCACTGGAGCCACTAAAGATTGATTCTCTAGCACTTCTAGAATTAACAAATGCGGATTCTCAAAGTGTCCATTGGAGTCATTGGATGAGGTGTACTCACTAGAGCCGTTGAGTGCGAGCTTACAAGGTGAGTGGATTTTTGCTGAACTTGTAAGTAGTTTTAGTTTATTAATTTCTTGTAATAGATTAGGATATCTATTAATAAAATTTACCAGCTCGGGGAAAATCCTTTAAGAGTGGACGTAGGCACCGCAGGGTGGCCGAACCACTACAAACCTTGTGTGTTTATTGTGTGGTTGCTTGTGTACAAGTGTTCATTCATTTGTGTGGACTGATTATTTTCCTTAAAGAATCTATCAGCCCTATTCCCACTCTATTATAGTTCGATATAGTGCATGGCGGAACCCCGTGGTCTATGACAATATTCTTTGCGTGCTTCTACTTTTATTTCATACATGTATGATTACGTTATTTGTTAGAATTGAAATAATTGAACTAGACATAATTATCAATCAGTTCATATGCTGCATCAAGTTGAATCTTAATTAAAATTAAGTTAAATTGAATTTAGACCAAATAGGTTTAAAATTAGGCCGGATCCTAATTACTCTAGGATCACATCCCAATATCAAATACCTGCGATTTCATGGACTTCCCAGGGAATTTTAACAGACCTCCACTTATGTTTTATTGTATCACATTATGGAAAACAACATAGTTGATAATTTGGCCTTTGTTGGTATTGCCCCCTTGTGTGAAGGATTTTGTTGTAGTTGTCCCTTGAACCCACCATTTAGTGGAGGATTTAGTAGTTGCTTGCCGAATCTCTCATTTTGTTGATAATTTTGCATCTATCCCTTGGTTGTCTTCCTATTCCACCATTACCATTTGGTGGTAGATTTTGTTTATTTGGGACATATGGTCTAGCGTTATGATCATTATGACTGTTTTGACCATTAAGTGGTTGTTATGGTCATTTCTTCTTATTCCAACATGGTCATTGCTGTTTTCAAAAAGGTCATTTCTTCTGACAAAAAAAATGGTTGTCGTTGACCAATCTCTCTTTCCTAAGCATGTGGAGATGGTGGTCTGTTATCATTAACACAATTGAATAGTGCATTTATTCAATTCATCAAATTGATCTGGACCCTTATGTTTTTTTCCATACGTTTGTTCAGACCATGATTGAATCTGCTAAGGAATCCCTCGTTACTTGATGAGAGGAGGAGCCTCCTCTCTGGATATGTCCCTTGCTTCCTGGGACTCCTCATGATGAGGTTCTTGGTTACCTTCATCATGATTTCTACCGGAATCAATATTTTGGTTTTGGTCTTCACTCTATCTTCTCAAAGGCATTTCAACAGTCTCACCGGGTGTGCCAAAAATAGGTGTTAGACAAAAATCAGTCTATAGACGTGCTAGTGATGAGTTTGCACTAGATCTAGTCTTTTTCATGAGACCCCAGGCGCCATTTCAAACTAAGTAACCGAAAAGAATTTCTTTTAGGTTGTTTGATCAGCTACCAAATAATAGATTGGGTGATTTAGAGGGGGAGGGTTCGTCCCTCGATTGGTTATTTTTGCCTTGTAAGAACAAGGACTTTTCTTACTGAATGAAATTAAAACAAACTTAAGAGATTGTGTTAATTCTAGTGTATGCAGAGAGAAATAAAACACTTTGGAAAAAATTCCCATGTTGCAACAATTGTGTTGCAGAGCAAACATAATCTTGAAAGAACAAGGGACTTGAATTGAAAATAAATCATCACATTCAATGAAAGTACGAGTAAGATTAACAAATGGTACAACATTCTTATGGGAAGAATGGTTTACGAAAAGAAATGTGTAAGTAGACTAAGGACTTAAATAAATGCAAATAGTAAGGACTATGGTATATCTGAAAATCTGATTACATGTTGAATGTTGAATTTGTTGAGTAGTTGATTAATTTAGGGATCTTATTTGTTTCTTGGACCCTTTTATCTATAAATTTCAAAAGTCATAATTCAAATTTCTTTTAGGTTTCTTCATAATTTTCTGTCACTTGTCCTTGTAACTGAAACCAACTTCCATCTGATTTCCTCCAATGTCCTTTCACCATTTGTTTTAATAACTGTTATTTTGAATTTCTTCCAGTGATATCTCATCACTTATTTATGTAACTGATAACTCTTTATATTTGAATTTCCATCAATATTACCTTGCCACCTATTTCTATAACTGATTTCAATTTCCACCAATCATATTTCACCATGAATTCTGTCCTGGTTGTACTAGGATTTGCTTATGATATTGCCATGTGGCATAATCACAACCAACCATTACGACGATAATATTTTGGTGTCAACATATGACAACAAATCTGTTATGCCATGTGCTACTAATGTCAATGAAGACCTATTTTTAGCAGGACTTTTTGTATTATTCTTGAACGGTTTTGTACTTTCAAGCTTAAGATGAGAATGTTTATTACCTGGAGGTTTTTGCAGACGTTGGTTGAATAACTATGGGCACTAAGCACAATTTAGCTATTCCCTCACTCTCTTGTTTATATAGAGTGATGTTGAAGATTGTATTTAAAAGGATTGGATCACAATGGCAAAGGTCCTAGTATGTCAGTTGTTTATCTTCTACTCCAATATTTGTATGGTTGGTTAAATTTCCACCTCAAAGTCGGCTATATCTCTCAACCTCAACATTACCAATGGCAATGGGTACACTGAACTGCTATAAATTAACGATAGCTCCCAATAGACATCTTTTCGGTCACGAATATTCTTTTGATTTCTATCTAGCACATTTGTTCGAAGGTCAAATTCTTGTTGGCAATGGCACATAACACAATGAGAAGTGGACCTATTTTATGTCACTATTATGGATTTTTTACCTAGCTAGTGGCTAAGAGAAAAGCTATATATGAAAACGTGCAACCCACACCACATGGCATGACAGTTTGGATGTTGTTAGGAAATTATGAAAGTATTGACATGATCATCACCTAGGAAGGAATGCTTTACTTTGGGTCTAATACCATTTTTTTTCGATAAGTAAAATAATTTTATTAATCAAGAAAAAATATTATACATGTGTGTATGTACATCGATTAGCATCATCCTTGATTACATCTCTACGGGGAAGGGAGCAATTGTTTGGAAGTAATATGAGTTCATCATTCCCAATAGCATGAGCAGCTAGCATGTCCGCAACTTGATTCGCTTCTCTCTAAACATGCCAAAGTCTAACCAAATGCAGCCCTTGCAAGGTTTGCTTTATTTTCCCAACTAGAGCCATAACATGCCATGGGAATTTGTAATTGTTTTGAAGGATCTCCACAGCCAGCTTCGAGTCCATACAAATCTCAACATGAGTAATCCCCTTTGCAGCCACTAAATCCAATCCTCTATATAATGCAAACAATTTAACCCATAAGACATGAGAGTTGGAAGTTTTACCCACATAAGCAATGATTGCCATCCCAATCTGGTCTCTTATGATACCTCCATAGCCATTCCTATTCACATCAACCGAACCATCACAAGCAAGAGACATGAATCCCTGAAGGGGTTTCGGCCATGTGCAGGTTTTTGTTACCCCCTGAAGGGGGGTAATGTCCAAATTCCACTTGGTGCAGACATATCGATGAAGAGGACTATCATTATAAGACAACTTAACGATTTGTATTTTTGTTTGTACCTCCTCATAAATATTCGTCTGAATCATCTCAACTATTTTATTAGTTGACCCAAATCTCCTTTGGTTTCTCTCCCACCAGATATTGTATAAGGAAGCACAAAACACCAGCCTAGCAATCAGCGTGCCTATGTTCTTGCCTTTAAATGTCCGCTTTATCCACGCACTTTCATTATAAAAAAGTAGGGTTGTCTCCTTCTTGGGTGAATCTAGCTCAACATATGTTTCCATATAGTAGTAGAGAATGGACATTGGAAGAAGATATGATCATCTATCCCTCTATAGTTTCAACAAAAGCAACATTGGGAAGTTCTCAAAATTTTCAGCTTGCATAACCTACTATGAGTAGGGAGTCTTCGATTCATTACTCTCCAACTATGGAAGCTATGTTTGGGGATCTTATTCATAAACCAAACAACATCATGCTACTTCACTATAGGAGATTATATTCGGATCAACTCCCAAGTAGATTTAGTAGAGAATAGACCATTTGAAGATGCTTTCCAAATTTTTTTATCCTCCTCCAAATTGTTCAATTTCTCCAACATGGTTAATGCAACCAAAGCTTCCATTAGGTCATCACACCTGGCTAGCTCAGTTCTCCATTCACCATGCTCAAGAATAGTAGCCACAAGTGCTTCTCTTCAAGACCTTGCATCATATCTAATTCGATCTCCATATATTTGGATGAGCACTCCCTTAGGATGCCATGAGTCAAGCCAGAATTTAGTAGTCCAACCATTTCCAATTAAATGAGAAACATTTGGGACCACCAAATCTCTAAATTTGAAAATCTTTTTCCATACCCATGAGCAATTAGGTAAGGCTCTGACAATCCATATAGATTCATGTTTCAGAATTTTAGTATACACCCATTTCACCCAAAAAAGTGGGTTTGTGTGAAACAATCCACCAAATTTGTTTCACGATGCCAGTGGTGTTCATCTCCTTCATTCTTCTTAAGTTGAGACCCCCTTCTTCATATGGCTTGCAGATATTTTCCCAACTCATCTAATGAAATTTCCTGATCAAATCAGCCCAACCCAAAAAAAGCGACCAAAAATAGATTCAATCTGTTTAACTGCCTCCCCTAGGAGACCAAAGCAACTTGACCTGTATATGTAACAGCTCTGCAAAAATGATTTGATTAAAGTTAATCTACCAGCATAAGATAATGGCGAAGTCTTCCATCCAGCTAGTCTCTTCCTGATTTAGTCCAAAATAGGAGCACAATCATGTTTTGATAGTTTACCCGAGATCAGGGGTACTCCCAAATAGTGAACAAGCAAGTGTCCTTCCCCAAAGTTGGTGATTGTTCTTAAGTTGGCTTGCACATGATCTGGAACACTTGCAAAAATTTGAATTGCTTCGGTTTACTTCAAGCCCTGAAATCATCGAAAAATAATTCAACACATTATTAATAGATGTTAATGATTCTTTATCAGCCCTTATGAATATCATCAAATGCCAAATGGGACAGTTGGATTGCTTTGCATTTCGAGAAAAGTTTGATATGGACTGCAACTTCCCTCTCAATCATAGAAGTCAAGATTTTCATAACTAGGCAGAAGATATATGGGGACATAGGATCACCTTGTCTCAAACCCCTTGCACCTTCAAAATATCCTGTTGGGCTGCCATTTATAATGATGGAGAACCTCGGAGAAGATACACATTCCATTATCCAGCCTATGAATGTAGTTGGAAAGTTCATCTTAGTCAGAATAGCTTTAACAAAACTCCAAGAGACCAAATCATAAGCTTTTCCCCAATCAATCTTGAGCATAGCAGCCGATGGGTGATTCTTCCTGTCAAAATCTCTCACTACTTCATGGCATAACAAAATATTATCCACTATTGATCTTCCTTCAATGAACACAGAATGACTTAAACTAACCAAAGAGTTCATCATATTCTTCAACTAATTAGCAATAATTTTCACTATGAATTTGTATAACAAATTACATAACGCAATTAGTCTATAGTCCCCAAATCCACTAGCTTCTGCAGTGTTGGGAATCAAAGAAATAAAGGTGGAGTTTACCTCTTTCAGGAGCCGACTGGTATGAAAGAAATGATTCACATCCGCCATAACTTCCTTGCCAACAATATTCCAAGCTGTTTTGAAAAATGTTGAGTAAACCCATACAGGCCTGACACTTTCGCCCTCTTGCTTTCTCAAATGACCTTCTTTATTTCATCATCTTGAACATCAACAGTCAAGATAGATTGTTGTTCGTGAGATAGTCTCTTAGGTACATCCCATTCCGAATCATGATGCTGCAGCCCCCTACCACTGGGAGCAAGGATTTGCTGAACTTAGCATTCTGCTTCATGTCTAATAGCTCCCTCATCTTCCAGTACTGTACCATTACTCTTCTTAATATGGAGAATTTGATTTTTATTCCTTCTGGTCATGAGTGACCAATGAAAGAATGCATTAGTTCCATCCCCTATCTGCAACCATTGAACTCGTGATTTCTGCTTAAGAAAACTTTCTTCAGTCCTGGATAATTGTTTAAATCTCTCAATGACTTCCTTTTCAGTGAACAACAAGATTTGCATTATCCATATCAATCCTTTTAGCCTCCTAAACCTTGAACATTTCAGCCCGCATAACTTCCACTTGATGATCAACCCGGCCAAAAGTAGTTTTGTTCCAATGCTTTAGCTTGAATTTCATAGACTTCAGTTTTTGAGCAGCTATAAAGATAGGATTACCAGCGGAAGACCCCGTGCTTGCACGGGTGCCTGATGACCCATGGGAGAGGGAAATATGGAGTATTAACCGAAGAAAGAAAGAAAAAAAGATAGAGAAAGAGTTGGAGAGGGAAACATAGGGGGATAGAAATTTTAGGAGTGAGCCCACTTTAAATCTAGAGCATGCCACTTGTATGAAAACTCTTGCTGAAGTTGGAGTTTTAAATTTCTTGTATACATGTATTGTTTTGAAAATAGTTTTAGAAACCAACTAAAAGAAATAAATATAGTGGGTAGAATTGTGCAAGAGATAAAATAGGAGGGGATAAATATGGAGGGAGAGAGGAAACGTGGGATTGTACATGTGTCATTCTTTAAAAATATAATAAAAACCCAATAAAATTTGTTTAAACTCAGCAACCCTTTGCTTTAGTATATATAGATTTGATAGGAAACAAAAATCCAAAAATAAATAAATGAAAAAACTTTGACAATCATAAATCCAAGAGTTTTAGCAATTTGCTTCATTCAATAATCAAAAATTAATAATCAATAATAAATCTGAGCTAAAAGGTACACATAAGGCTTCAAAAAAAAATGCTAAACTTCCAAATCTCAATAACTATTTTCTAGAAAAAAATTAAATTCTAAAAATTCAATTATCGTCATAATGCGATACTCATACACATATTTTGGACAAACTTTTTCAAAAATCACATCGGATTCCTAAGATCTTGTACTCGTTGCAAAGATAACCGAATAATCTTTCACATGACACCAAAATCATGCCAAACAGACAAGTTTTCAGCTTACAAAATAAGATGAATTGAAAACTGGTAAAAGTAGATCTTTCACTTTCTTAAAATATAAATAAAACCTATTCTACCTTAAAACAAATAAAAATCCCTAAATTGACTGCCAATAAAACTAACCTTGAGAATAACAAAATTAAAATCACTATTATATGAACATGTTAAAGCCAAAATACCCTTCAACAAGTCTATCAAATTTGAATATGGGTTGTTTCTCATTACATCACTTTTGAACAGGGTCGAAATGCCCCAGGTCTTATTCCATTATGTCCCTTGTCAATAGGGAAAAATAGATGCGAGTTAGTATTCTCCATATCCCAAATAAGCGTAATGGCATGGGTACCCTACTCAAAACCTATCAGATTAAACATTGATTTTTGCGGTGGCCAACAATACTTCACTAGTTATCATAACCTATCAAATGTAGCAATTGACGTAAAAGTGAGCTTCTTTTGAATGAACATATAAGGAAATAACACATATGGATAAATCACGATCACAACTGTTAGTCTTTCAAGGCTGGTGCCAATATGCATCAACACTAAGATCTCAAGAAAAAGAACAGAAACTAACACTAAGAACTGAAAAAGACTAGAGCTGAGTTTGGTTCGCTAAATAGTAGTGAGAGGAACACATCCAAGCTTACAAGCACTTTGCACACTGTTACCTAATACCACACCAATTACAAATCGATTTAGTGAGTCAAGTGAAAAAATTAAATTATCTTCAAAATACAAAAATGTGGTAAAATGTGAACCACAAAGTGGAACAAACCGGTGGACCAAGTAAATATGGTAATAATTACCTGATTTCTGGGGTTCAGTTTACATGGTTTGTAGATCAGTGACCTTCAGAAAACTAGAGTAAGAAAGCTTAAACTAGGCTACTGATGTTTGGAGGCTTTGGAAAACTTTGTTACTATCTCCTACTCTTCTTTCTCACGGGCTTGGGAAGCATCTTCACTTTCACCTGGTGCAGATTGGCTAACACTGGCTTTGGCCTCTGCAAGAAAGGCAGGATCTGGTTCATGTCTATCTGAAGGCTCCTTCATTGCCATACAAATGTAGAATGCAATGACCATATTGACCGATATGACAGCTAGGAACCCGCTTAGTAAAGTTTGTGAATAGGAGGATAACTGACTTGAACCTGTTCCAAAGAAAAATAACTGGTTACGAAAAAAAAAAAGAGTAAATTATCCAAATTTATTTATTAGTAACCCATTACCAATGGAAGAGTACAAGCATGGATCAAACCCTTGGATGTGCTCTGCTCATACCTTAGTAAGCCCAATGATCCAGTATCAAACATATATAGTAGGTCCAAAAATTAAAGAACTTCGATAGGGGCTCTTACCATCGAAGAGGGCATCTAGGTAGGGGCTCTAATCATATCCATCAATGGTCAAAATTATCATTGGGCAGGATTAATGAAATGTTCCAGTCTGGTATGCAAGTGTCATGGCATAGATGAAGTAATCCAGTATTAATGTCAAGTACCATGATCTACCCATTACCTCTGAAGTACCAACAAAATACAATAATGTGTATAGGCTATAAAACTCAGACACTGACACGTGGGTCAGTGTCAGACAGAGATAAACACACTGACCTTTTTTTTTAATAGGTAAACGTTAAGTGGTTTATTTATTAGTAGATGAAGACGAGTTTTGAACCCAGGTCTGTGGTACGACACCCACAAACTTTACCAACTTAGCAGTGACCTAAAGGATGCCCAATATGCAGATACATCTGTACAGCTTATTTCATGTATTATGAGTTATAATTTTAGGACAATCTAGTATAGTTGGCAGTTTAAAAAATAGATGGTTTCATATGCATGGAAATTATACAAATAGTACATAAGTAATAATTGGAAACAGGAGAGATGTGATAATTTAAGATTTGTCTCAATAGGTGACAACACATCTTAAACAGCCAAATTTCAGAAAACTACACAACTCTCATGTCATGGGCATGAAGAAAATAGGATACATCTAGTACTAATGTCAAGTACTACCTTGTGTCTATCGAGTCTGAAGCCCAAAATCAAGATACTGTAATAGAAAGTATAAGTTCCAAATTGCCTCAAACTATCATTAGGGAAGTGCATGAGCTCTCTTTTTTTGGGTACTTTTAAATTAGTTCTGTAGGTAAAATTGAGATTCAGCAGCATCCTGTCAACTAGATAAAAGAAAATTTAATTAAATATTAGCATATTTTTATATCCACCCCTCATCAATAATATGATGAAGATCTCCATGGAACTACAAATGAAGCAGAAATACAATATCTATATAAGAGGCGATCAGCATATTCAAGTACAAATACATTTGAGAGCATTATCAAGCAAGAACAACCGTTATTCTTTATAAACTAACTGATGGGTACAAATGACACTGTTTTGAGACGTATTCTCTAGGATAATAATTAGAAACATATTTGTCCTGGTAGAAATATAGAATGGTGTCCCTTCAATTATTGAGTTAGATTATATGCTGCCATCCATCACTATCCTTGTAAATACCTCAAATTTTGTTTGTAATTAGGAACAAAATTAACATGATGATAATGAAATTACTAAGATCAATATCCGAATGATCCAAGAGGGGTGAATAGGATCTGGCTCAAATTTTAAACTATTTGGTCCAACTTCTTTTCAACTTATTTTTCTTAAGATTCTAACTTAATCATGCAGTGGGTTAATAATGAATCTAATTATATAAACAATTAGAACATATATAATTGTTACACAACAACTAAACAATGAACACAAGCAAACATCACACAATAACCACAAAGGTTTATAGTGGTTCAGCTACCTTCCAGTGCCTACGTTCATTTTCGAAAGCTCTTTCCCGAGCTTGTTAATTTTATTAATAGATTCCCTAATCTATTACAGGATAATTAACAACCTGAAATACTTGCAAGTTCAACGAGAGTCCACTCGCCTTGTAAGCCTCACACCCTGTGACTTGATGGGTATCCGCACAAGAATCCACTCCCAATGACTCCGGTGAGAGCATGAAAATCCACACTTGGTGACTTCGGCAATTGCTCACAAAACCACGCCTGGTGACTCTGACGGGTGCTTGAGAATCCGCCTTCAGTGGCTCTGGTGAAGGCTACAAATCTAAGAGAATTGCAGAAATTCTTCTGTTATTGGGTTGCCTCTTTTTAGGCTGATGTGACTACAGTGTTCACAATCGTTAGAGAGACCTCTTCTAGAATATAGAAGTGAATTTGACTCATTTATTTGCTCTCCGAGCTTTCCAAGGTATAACTATGGGTAGGAAGGCTAAAGTTGACGACCTTTACTTGGATTTACCAATGTGTAAAATTTCAAGGTCGTTCTTAATGATTGTCTTTCAACTTTTCACAGGATTTACAAGTTTTGATTCTCAAAGGACATAATGTCACAAGTTTTTCATATATAGTTCTTGTCTAAATTATTGGGGGTCCTTCCCTATTTATAGAGTAGCAAAAACTTTGCTCAAAGGTCCCCCCAATGGTTCTTTTCCAACAATAAAAAATATAGCCGTTTGGGCGAGTTGTTCTCGCTGTTTTTCGTTGCCGTTCGATCAATCCAAATTTTTATTCAATCGATTAAAAGTCTTAGGACCCAAAACAACATTCTGCTCGATTAATCGAATGATCAATCGAATGATCAATCAAGATTATGTTCAATCAATCAAACCTTGCTAGTTCAATATGATCTTACTTTTTGACATAATGGAGCTTGCCAAGCCAGTCGTTTTGAGTACTTATGGGTCACAATTAGACATCGGGATCAAAAGTTAAGGCTGTTTAAATTTTAAGGGCCAATTTTGATTTCTTATGATCAATGTGTTCCATGAACCAGTATACAACTAGTTGCACTGCATCATTTTTACTTTTAAGCTCATTTTTCTCTAAGGCAACAACTTTGGGTTCCACCTAAGGTTCATGGGAAAGGTCTCTGGATACCACATATGGTCTTGGTCTCAAGTTTTACCCATGAATACTTACCAACCAACCTTGAATGATCTATATACCTGTTGAAGCTCAAGATTGGCTCTTAAGGTGCTGAAGTGGAGTTTGAGACATCTTTAAAATCTTCAAGTTGTAGTTTCAATGTCTCTGTGGTCCTTCCTCATCCGGTCTTGAAGAATGTACCTTCCAAAGTTCTTCCGGACTTTGACTTGGACTTTACATAACTCAATGTATAAAAATGATTACAGCAATGTTAAGACTACAAGATTGACTACTACTTACATCATGTACTATACATTTTGGAATGAAATTGACTATTATAACATTTTACATTAACAGATAATGAGTCGACTATTGTAGCATATATAGCAATGAAACTCAAATTTACTATTTCTCATTCCCACACTTCTGTAGAATATATTTTCCTTTTTCAATTAAATAATAAATGATTTTGCATGAGAATTTTTGCTCAAGCGAAAAGTCTTATGTAAAAATAAAAATCCTTTGATAGTAATAATGATAAAAGCCTTCTAGCAAACAAATAGATCTATGGGAAATGCCTTCTAAAGGAATTTTTTGGGATGGGGGAATCGAGGAATCCTCTTGGAATAATGAATTTAATGGTGTGTTCCCATCATTTTATTTTTAGTAGAACCAATTTTTTTATTAAAAAAAAAGAAAGAAGCAAATACAACCCAAAAGGGCTCGAGAGAAGCCCTGAAACACCAAACAACACCCCCCCCCCAAAAAAAAAAGAAAAAAAAAAAGAGCATCTACAAAGCAAGCCCCCTATTGAAAACCAACAACCCACCCAAGAGCAAAAGATCCCATAAATTCCCTATCCAAACCCTCAAATACAAAAAACTCAACACCCCAAAGAGCTAACTTGGCAAGAGAAAGTTATGTAGGACAGCCTATGGATTTAGGAATCTATAACTGAACTCCAATAAATAGGGGTAGGTTTATCTGTAATGATGATTAAACAGAAAATCTACAAAAAACAGAGCAAAAACGAAGGAAACAAAAACATAGGAGAGAAGAAGAAGAAAAAAAAAAAGAATTCAAGAGAAGAGAGAAATTCTTACCTAGAATCAGTATGGGTTTCAAACAATTGTAGCCTACTACCAAAATATCTTTCATTCATTCAATAAAACTTAAAAATTAATTGTACTATACCCCACCATCTTCTTTGTATTTATAGACAACTCTATTACAAATTCTAGAGAAACCTTGACCACCAAAGAATTGCCTAAAGAAATTAAAGTACAACTTACAAAACACACAAATCCTATCAAATTCTTAAACCCGGCAAGTATTTGTCATAAATCTCCTAAATTACATTAGATACGCTAAATTTTAAACCATAGTTACAAGCATGGTTCCAAATTTTGATTTCGATAAATATTTCGTTCAAAAAAATTATGAAAATTTCAGGGAAATTTTGAATTTTGATGTTTTGCTTCGAAATATTGGATTTTTTTTTAAAATTTCTATAATATATATATATATATATATAGAGAGAGAGAGAGAGAGAGAGAGAGAGAGAGAGAGTCATTGTGTATCAAGTTTTTTGGTTGACAAAAGATCTGCTGCATCCAAATCAGTATATCCC
>JAOXJP010256254.1:0-21475 GCA_025762735.1 Platanus orientalis | reverse complement strand
ATACCAAACCAACAGTATATACTTCCCTATTCTGTTCTGATTTAGTAGTTCAAACTTCATTCACCAAGAATTTGAGGGAAGGCCCTTACTGTTGAAAGTGTTGCAAGACAGTATTACATGCAAGATCCTAAACGGTTTGTTCTGGTCACTCATACACCAAGCTTTTATATAATCTCATGCCACATACCAAACCAACATTATAAACTTCTCAATTCTGGTCTGATTTGCAGGAATCAAGTTCTAACTGAAAAACAAAACATGATGAGGGATAAATAGAAGGAAGAACTACTAATGGTTCAAGTCACAAGAGCAGGGAAGTATTGTCAGTTTTGGCAATAGTTAACTGTAAATGCCTTCAGGTAGGCTCACAAAATTATGATCCAGATTGCCGATTGCAGTGTCTGGTTGAAAACAAGTAGTTCTTAAGAAATGCTTATGCAAGTTCCAAATATGTATGTATATATATATATATACACAACAAAAAGACACAGAATTTACCATTTGATGTACAAAAAGAGAAGAAACTCGGGGTTCTATAACATTGAGAAAGGCTGTAAGTTTCATAAACAAGAAAAGTAGTACAGTCATCCGTTGGTTAAGATGAATGTCACAGAAATGGTTTTCAAACTCAGGTTTGATACGTGACAGAAACGGATCAACCCGAAGTGAATTGGCCAAGCTTAAATGGACACAATCTCTTTGGGATCGTGGATCAGATCAATTTCGGCCAATCCCAATCCAGATTGGGATCTGCCAAGTTTTAAAACCGTAGTTGCAGATGGTATGGCATGAGGCTTTTAAGCAGAGGTAGTGGTTTCTGGTTCTCAGGAAGCAGTTTTTCCTACAAGGAAATGGGAATGAAAATCATAAAAAAAAGGAACAAAAATATCCACCAACATTTACTGCTGATAATAAGAACAAATGGAAGTTACAAGCATTTCTCAGCCAACCATTAACCATTGAAGCATCCAAAAGCAATCAATTGAATTGTATGTGCAATTGAGTTCATTAAATGTTAATCAATGTGCAGCACTCTTTTATTTTTCCAACTACAAATTCATCTCTTCATTTTGTCTTTTAGACCATACGAATAGCATAAATTCTCTTCATCCCACTACAGTATTCAACATCACATCAAGGATCCAGACACTATACCACAACCTTATTATAACTAGATCATCTAAGCAATACAAGATGGTATCCATTCATCAATCATATGTGAGAATTTCAAAAGTTGAATAGCACTAGAATTTCAGAGATAAAATGACATAGCATACGAACAGTGGAAGATCAGTACCGTGCTCTACACCCAACAGAAATGACTATCTTAAACACTAACACTATAAAGTTATGTTCACCTGCAATGCGATCGTTACATTCCTTGATCAAATTGCTGAACCTTGAATCGCCTTCTACCAAAGATGCACCTGCCTCAAGGGCTGCCTTGGCAGTCTGATATTCCTCAAGCTTCATACATGCAGTACTATAGACAAAAATAGATAAACAATGAATCATAAAGATAGACAGTTCAACATGAAAAACGTATGGCATATATAATCAGATTCATAATAACCCACAACAAAGAAAAAAGAGGTTGAGGCAAATTTGCAACAGTGTAAGCACAATAAATAATCAACATCAGTGGATCAAATATTGTGAAATGAGGTGTCACAATAAGCTGCAGACAGGGACATCTTGAAATCAATTTATTTTCTAACATGAAACCTCAATCAATAAATTGAGGACAAGGACATCTTGAAATCAATTTATTTTCTAACATGAAACCTCAATCAATAAATTGAGGACAAGGACATCTTAAAATCAATTTACCGTAACACTGAAATTTAATGAGTAACTGCATATACAGCATATGATGTAAGTTTACACAAGAAAACAAACAATATTTTGCTTTGGGGAGGATTCTATGAGCCCCATGATCCCCCAATGCCACTAAATATTAACTTCATTGCAAGAGATCAACTCCGTAATTCTTCTCTTTATAATTGCTCATATGACCAAGAAACCCCTTTCTGATACCTTCACACCTCTCTCATTCTTTTCAATGAAAATATGTTGATAATATTAACTCTTCCTCTGAAATTGTTTGATTTGATGGTTGCTGAAAAGTTTGTTGCATCTTGTTCTGAGGCTTCAAAGAACCATCGAGCCTCCCTTCCCAGTGGTGACTAGAGAATAGAACCAGCACATTTTTAAATGGGTCAATGATGGATTTTGTTTTCCCTACCAAGGCTGTAATTCTTCGATGGAAGCCAGACCCAATAAGTTTCAGGATGAGACTTGTCAAAGTAGGAGTCAGGCTCAGAATGACTAACCCATTGCTTCCCCAACTCAATGAAACCTTGTTCGTCACCCATAAGACCAGCATATTTATCATAAAAAGTCCTTCACCAGTTCCTATCCAAAGATAACTTTCTGACCAGGAGGAGAGTACACACTTAAAAAGTAACCACAAATTGTGTTTTGATCGCACAGTTGTAGAAGCAGAAAGCACTAACCGAATTAGATAGCTTAAATCAGAAATGGTGTATTAGACTTTAACTAATAAGAACCAAACTGGGATCACTTCCATAAATGGCAAGCACCAGTAATAAGCAGCTAAAGCTGGACTGATCTAGTCATAAAGCCTTGGATGCTTAAGTTACATATGATTATGGTACTTTGGTATTCTTCAAGCCTGTTTTAGATGCATATTTATTTCATTCTTTGATTCCAGGCTTGGTCCGGTCATTTCCAGAGACAAATCCCATTAGAAACCTAGATACAAAAGTACAACGATTCACACAGAGAGCATTGTCTTGACAATTGACATAAAGATGACTCCAGTGGAAAATTTACAAAAAATCATAATGTGCACTGCAAAACCCTTCAAAGTAGACTCTCTGTTCAAGATAACAGTGGAGTAAGTACATGGTTTTGTAGCATGAAATATTTTCCAAATGCATGGAAAGAAATGGGGAAGTGTAAAGTAAAAATACCTATTCATGAAAACAACTCAGCTGAAAATAAATTTTCTGTGCAGAATAAATTAAATACCATATAATGCCAATAAAGAAATAATTCTCAAACCCCTAACGCAAATGCATCAAATACAATCAAAGATATTCCCTATGCGATACCAACAGGAATTGAGAAATGACACATTATATATATATATAAGAAGCCTTAATGCAGATGTATCATTTACAATCAAAGATCTTCCAAGTGAGTTACCGACAGGAATTGGGAAAGGACAAACATTATCAAAAAAGAAGAGGATTCACCTATATATGTACATGAAATAAAAAATCATACTCAGAGGTCATACAAGAAATTGAACCAATCAACAACCCCAAACAACATGCAGAAATACTTAATATCAGTAAAGCAAAAGGGACTCACCCTTTACGTAGGTATGCCTTAGCCATTGAAGGATCCAACTCAATTGCTTTGTTTGAATCAACAATAGCATCTGCCCATATAATGTGCACGGATTAATTATATTTCATTATCTAATCCCAAAACTAGAACACAGAAAACAGTGGACAAGAAACCAAGTATTATAACAGATAACCATAGGCCTATGTAAAGCAAATCATAGATTGCAAAGAGCAAAATTTAAGTATCTTAAAAGACATCCTAAACAAAGGGGATCATTGCAAAAGTCTTGTATCATATATGATCTCCAACATTTTAACAAGGACAACAGAATAATCCATTAAAATTTCACCTTGATGTGTTTTAAATACAGTTAGATTGAATTAACCCCAAAACATTGAAGATCTGACTCACTTTTATTTCACATATTGCTTATTTTTCTAAGTCTTTATTTTTCTAAATCTTTATTTTTCTTTATAATAAAACAAAAGTTACTAAGTACTATCTATAACGTCTCACTTCAACAAATTCATGTTATTTCAACCCTACATAAAGGTAGAGCAGTAGTGTTCCAATACTGAAATTTAAAAGCTTGCTTCCTAAAAAAAGGTCTCCTGCAATTAAGATATTGAGTCTCCCTGGATTCATTAAGACAAAAAAATATATATACATAAAACACAAAAGTAGGCCATAATGAAACCAAAGCAAGTATCTCTCATACAATTTGACTAATAAATTACCTCCAAATCACTAATCCTTCTCCAATCTCCACTAGGTCGAGAGAAAAATTAATCATCACAAACCTCTAATACAGCCAGCACCATACTTCAAAACTAGCTGAAACGATACACATAATAAATACAGAAGTTTGACGAAAAACACGAAGAAAACACCAGTAAGCATTGCAATCCTATAATAAAAACCGTTAAAGTAAGAAATCCAAGCTTCATGCGTGAAGTAAATCTAGTACAATCTATTAGATCAGAACGAATAAGAAAACGTACATCCAGTCCAAAAAAAATGCATTTAAACAGAGAGATCTAAAGAATAACACAGAACTGCAAAACTGCAAAAATTCAACAAATATCTCAAAATAACATCTCAGAATCCTTTGAACTTAAGCAAGAGAAAGGAAGAATGAGAAAGAGAGAGAAGTGAATACCAGAGTAGTTCTTGAGCTTGATGTTGGCCTGAGCACGATCGGCGAAGAGATCTGCGTTTTGGGGGTCCATATCGATGGCCTGTGTATAGAGATCGACTGCGAGTTCGAAATTGTCGTCTACGAAGGCCTCGTTAGCTCTCCTTTCTGTATAGGACGCCATTAGAGAGCCTTCTGAAAGAGGAGGAAACCAGAGAGCCAAAGATCGATTGAGATTTGAGGAAAGAATGAGCTTTTTTAACTTGTAAGTGGAGTACAGAAAGAGGAAGAACAGATATTTGAGAATCTAAAAGCAAGGAATTGAAAAGATAAAGACTGGAGGAGCTCTTTGAAAAGTTCTGCGAAACGAAGACGAAACGACAAGGAGGGAAGACCCAGTGGAGCCCGGTAAACTCTAATTTTTTTCTTGGGAAAAAGGTCACCTCCTGCAGATGCCGGAGGAAAATACTTCGGCATCTCTGGATTGTTGACACTTGTTCTTTTCAACGGTAAAAAAATTTAATGCAGTACTGCATTGCCACGTGTCTTATACATTAGAAATGCTGGAGTGTTTTCCTCCAGAGATACTGGAGGGAAAGATCCTCTTGAAGGCAAAATCATTAAGGTGGGGCCTACTTGTCAGTTACGAGGCGGGAGATGAAATGTATTTGAGGGTATTTTGGTCAATATAAATGGGAAAAAGCAACGTCCTTAAAAGCTGGAGCAAATGTTCTGTCCCGAATGGTCGGACACCAAATCCTGGACAGAACATTTTCTTCCCGATCGCAATTGTGTTCACATTGTTCATGCAGTACGCTTAAGCGGCCTGAGCTGATTATCCTGCATTTGGAGAAAAAAACTCCAGCATCTCTAGTGTGTTGACACCTGTCCTGTGAAATGATGAGAGATTGACATAAAATGGCATCAAAATCCGATAGAACAGGTGTCAATACACCAGAGATGCTAGAGCTTTTAGCTCTGGCATTTCCGTTCTCTTCATCAAAATACTGTATCATAGTTTGACTCGTACAGCATGCATCAAGGGTGCAACACGTATTCAAAAAATAAAATTTGGGTGGATGATTTTCACTTTTAGGGGTATGTATCGCACCCTTGATGCATGCTGTGCATTAAGGGTATTTTAACCGCAATAGATGATCCAGCATGCATCAAGGGTATTTTAACCGCAATAGATGATCCTTATTACCATTTGTTGAGTTGGTTCGATCCCTTCCTCTCTATTGGAGGCAATAAAAAAGCAAGCCCTTTTTTTCTCTTTTTTAAAAGGTTTACTTGGTTTGCAGACTGCTGCGTCGTAAGTGGAAGAAGAGACAATTAGAGGGATTTGACCCCAAGACCTCTGTCCTAACTAGGTCATTGCAACCACCACCCTTGTTAGGTAATAATAGTGAATCTAGCTTTGAAAAATGCTTTTTTTTTTTTTTTTCAAGTAGTTATCCCCCCAACTCGCTTTAATCTAAATAATTTAGAGAAGAAAAGATCAAACTATGGTTTAAGCCCTTTTTGAACAAATTAGATGAGTCCTAGCTCAAAATACACAAAGATAAACAAGCAAGAGGGATACACATACCTACTGTTGGACATTAATATGTCTCAAAGTCTTTAGCCAAAGTTTGAAGAAGACCCACCTCAACAGGACAATCTACAAAAGTAGGCCAATACCAATTGGGACAAGGTATGTTGTCTAAATGGGTACCCATTGACAACCTTAGATCATGTAAATCTAAAGAAGGAAAAAAAATGTTTCAACCTTAATGAATTATTGTATATGACTTTACTAAATAAATAAATAAATTGCTTACTAAAATAAATAAAGAGTATTTGGGATCTTATGTAAAAGTGGATTAATTCAGGTCAAATTAATCAAAACATACCCTATTGAGCTTTTGTGAAATAGTTACTAAAAACCTTTAATTTATTCCATTCATATTAACATGGGTATAAATTTTCTAAGTCAATTGTTTTGACACATAATCTATAAGTCTTATTTTATCATATTCAAGTAGTTGAGGAAATCTTGTGATATGCACTATAAAGTGCTACATGTTGTGTTTAGGGTTAAAAGTGTTAAAAAAATATACACAAATAAAAAATTAGGTGTCCAGAAAGTGGCATCAAATTCAAAAACGCATCACAATCGATCTGTGATACACATCACATATTGGTTACAGAAGATCATTTCCTCTGTTTAAGGATCCCGACAGATCATTAACATGGATATTAATGAGTGGTTATGAAAATAAAAAGAGAACGGATTATTTTGCCACGTGTCAGTGTAAAATTGATGTTTGATGGATGTTTGTTGATATTTAAATAAGTAAATCTTTTTAATTAAGTAATTAAGAATCCTAAACTGTAAGCCTCCGAGAGAGGCCAACACATCAGCGCCGAAAAGTGAAAAGCATCCCCAAACAGTGTAAATCACCTTTTTAGGTACTGATGTGTTGATGCCTAATGTCAGTCGACCTTTAACTGACCTTAGGGGGTCGCACCAAAACCAAGGCACAAAAGACCAGGTATTTTCACCAAAATCCATATTTTTTGTAAATTAATGTTGTATCCAGGTTTTTGTTGGTCCTGTTTTGGATACAAAGGCTGTGTGCATTATAGGTTTAAAAGTTAAAACTGTAAATCCAGTTTCCAAATGAAAAGATAGGTATCCATAAAAATTTGGGATATAAAAGATTAAAACAATTAAGTGTGTGTTTTAATGAAAATTTGCTCCCTAATTAAAAGAGCCACCAACTTAAAAAAAACACCATCGTCAGCCTTTGTGTCCAAAACACAGTAGGACATATAAAATCCTAAACACCACATTTGCTCCTTTTTTTTATTTTATTTTAATTTTTTCTCATATGCTAATTCAAACGAAGTTCCATCCCTTATAGATGTTACATGTTAGAAGGCCAACCCAATAAGATACGCACCAAGTCTCTAGCGGTTTTCTTGTCCCGGGTCTTTGTTTGACTGTTTTTTTTTTTTTATTTTCTGTTGGGGATGAAATCAGAAGGTCTCCAGAAACTACGTTGAAAGCATATGGAATGAGAGTAAAGTAGAACTGACGGAAAGTAATAAGATTGGTAAGTCAGAATTTGACATTTTTTGGGGCAGCTAAAGTCGTTGGTGGCACCACTCAGAAAGTAGAAGGAAGAAACTTGGAAATTCAGGCAGCCTGATGGCCCTGATCTGCTATGCTGCGTCTGTGGCATCTATCTTCGGTATGGACTTGATATGTAGTATACTGTGAGTTGCAGTCTTCTCCCCAGCTGTCTGGATTTCGCCCTGTGCTAACTTTCAACGTGATATAGACTACAATGCAAATCACCTGTACAGAATTTTTAATGGGTGATTCTTCACTTATTCCTGGGTTTCTTTCATTAAAAGGAAGAAGAAAAAAAAGTGATACATTGGGCTTTCAAGTAAGATCTGAATTCATGGTAGTAAATATCTTTTATTTGGTTCTGGGTGCGTGTGTGGTTTTTGAATCTGGTCCATCCATGTCCTTAGAAGCTAAATGGTAACGTATTGGCTATCGAGTAATATGAGAATTGCTTCATTTATGTGAAAGTTTTACTCGAAATAATGTTCTCTCCAGGATATACCGTTCCTCCCCTCACTGGTGTTGGGGTGTGGAGACTGATGCAAGGAAGTAGCCTAGATCCAGCGGTGTTCAGTGCTGTAGAGGAAAACAACTAGAAAATCCCAAATCGATCAGCACAAAATGGCAGATTGGTCTATTGGTCTGGACCCCTAGACCAATCTGCATATTTTGGCGGACCGGTCCGGCAGCAAAAAACTTGCTGAAATGATTTAGAAAGTCTGTAAATGATAATGACACCTCTCCAGGTTGACTTCTAATTTCTATATAAGGTCTCCATGGCCTGAGGTTTGTAACTAAGAGAAAAGGGTTTCTCATTGAAGGGTTTTTTCAAGATAAGAGAAATGGGTTCTTCTCTAGGTTGTGAGAAAAGAAGGTTAGAAAAAGGGTTTCTCCTCATGATTTTGATATGTGATAGTGTGTGTGTGAGAGTGAAGTTTGTAGTTTGTAATCTTCCATTATATTGAGATAATTTTTGTGTGGCTCTATGATTTTTTTTCAATTTTAGGGTTTTTTCACGTAAATCTTTGTGTTGTGGTTTCTTATTTGTTTGTTTGTGATTCTATATTTGCTATTGCATCCCTAGGAACTTGCATCAAGAGGATTTCAATCCTAACAACTAGTATCAGAGCTAGGTTCGGCGGTTCAAGGTTCACAGTTGGTGGTTTGTTAAAAACCAACGTTTGTGAATTGGAAGAATTATTTATTCAAGTGGGAGTAATGGAAACAACTGTAACACCTTGCACATGTTTACACATACTTAGTAGAATTTAAATACATATTCAATGATTTGTAAACTTGATCGACTCTAGAGACAAACATGTGTAAACTTAAAATGAATTAATGATCAAACTGCATACCATTAGAAAGATCTAAAAATCTAATTTTCTATACAACAAACGATGAGTGAATTAGAGTTTCTTAGAAAAAGTTATGAACGTTTTAGTTTGAAGTGTAATATATATATATATATATTCTAGATGAGCCCGATCGATTGAGGTAGGCGAACTTGATGGATCGAACTTCGTTCCGATCAATCGAGATGGCACAAATAGTTTTGGAAACTTGTGATTTTCGACATGGAAGTTTCCAAATTGGTTTGGGACTTGTAGGGTCAATAAAAGCAACAAAACTCAACTTAATTCGACACAAAAATCCAAGGAACAAAGGAAGGAAGAATAAGAAGAGAGAAAGCTATGTTTTGAAAGAAATTTTAGAATTTTTGGTAAAGATCGAAAAGACTTAGAACGAGCTTCGATTTCGAGCAAATAAGTAAGTAAACATATAATCTATACTTTGTTTTTTAACTTTCTAGGTTCGTAGATTACCTTGATTTTTGTTTTGCAAGGAATTATGAATGCTCGACTTCATTTTGATTTCCCTCATGTTCTTATAAAGCCTATTTTGAAAGGAATTTATGTTTTGAATGTAAATATGTGATCTATGATTTGTTTTGAACATGTCAGGTTCTTATAATGATTTATATATTTACTATTTTGTGAGCAATATTAGCCAATTTTATTTTAGATTTGAATCGTTTAGATTCTTAGTTTTACTTGAAAATCTTGTTTTGTAATTAAATATCATTTTGTATTTATGTTTTCAGTTAAAAAATATTCTTCCCTTCCTTGACTTAAATTCATGTACAGTTAGTTTACATGTTTTCTTATTGAACTTGTCGAGCGTATCCCGAATTAACAATGTTTTTTAGATAATAAGAAAACAATAGATTAGATGATCCAGATTGAGAGCTAGAGATAGTAGATTGGATACCTTAATGATGTTTTAGACATCTGAGATTCTTATTATTTAGATATTCATTTCAAACTCAGTTTTGGAGACATTTATTTCAGTTTAGTATTAGATCAGATTCTATATTGTGTGACAGTTTTATTTCAACTTATTTCATGAGATGTGATATATTAGTTTGGTTTTTAATTATTTAGATATTTTAATTATCAGTTGATTTATATTAAATGTTCGATTATAGTTATGGATTATGGATTTTATTCAGCATGTCAAACTAAATGTTTAATAGAAATGAAAAGTCAGACTTATGTGAATGGAATGGTTATGTTTAAATGTTTTAATTCTGTTGCATATGTATGAATGTAAAGACAAAATTTTAATATGAAACTTAAAAGGTTTCAGGCTAAGAATGAATGGATTAATGTCACGTGCTAAAATTCGTAGCCCTACTAATGTGGGTTTCAGGGCGTGACAACAATAGGAGAAGAATTCATAAGGTTCACTATTGAGAAGTTCAATGGCATAAATTTCGTATACCAAGAAGATGTAGATAAATGATTATCTTCATCAAAAAAATCTCTATCAACTGCTTAGAGAAAAAGTAAAGAAGCTAAAGACGATGTCCAATTCAGATTGGGAGGTGTTTGACAGAAGAACCCTAGGTATGATTTGTCTCTCTTTATTGTCATCGGTTACTTTTAATATTTCAAATGAGAAAACTATAGAAGATCTTATGGTTGTCTTATCTTGGATGTATAAAATACCATCAACATCCAATAAGGTGTTTTTTATGAAGAGGTTGTTCAACATGAAGTGGGTGAAGGTGGTGGTGTAGCTAAACATTTGAATGAGTTCAACACGATTTCTTGCCAATTATCTTTAGTAGCCATCATTTTCGATGATGAAGTTAAGGCATTGGTATTGTTGTTTTCTTTGCCTGAGAGTTTGGATGGTTTGGCGATGGCCTTAAGTAATTCATTGGATTTAAGAACGATCAAATTTGATGATGTGATGAGTGTTATACTCAATGAGGAGATTTATAGAAAATCCTTGGGGGATTCATCGGTGAGTGGATTGCTTTGAATGTAGAAAGAAGATGAAGGTCATCGATAAAGGAATTTGGGAGTAGCAAGTCCAAGTCCAAAGGAAAAAAACAGGGTGTAATATTTTTATTGCAAGGAGTTTGGCTACATATAAAAGGATTGTTTGAAACGTGTTAACAGGAACAAAGGTGATGACCCCAATGGTATTGCGGTGGTGACGACATAAAAGGAAGAGGAACTAGAAAAATATCTTAGAGATGTGTCCACAGTCTCCAAAGGTATAAACACTATTATTCAAGATGAGTGGATATTAGATTCGGGTTGTCATGTTCATATATGCTCCAGGAGATTGAGAATATTTTGATTCATTCTCGGAAGAGAAAATAGGATTTGTGTCTCTAGGTAATAGGTCTAGATGTGACATCATGGGTGTTAGGATGGTGAAAATCAAGATGTTGATAAAGTGGTTTGTACTTGTTCCAAAGATGTAGTGGAATCCAATATCCCTAGGCTTGATGGATTTCATGGGGTGCAAGTATTCAGTTGCAGGTAGAGCCATGAAAATCACACAAGGTTGCTTGGTCCTAATGAAGGGAGAAATGTGTCCAGATGGATTTTATCGTCTAAGTGTGAATACTATAATTAGTATTCCTTTGACCTCGATAGATAGCCAGAAACAAAGTGTACAGAATAATGAACGCTAATGCAAGGTCTTTTTGTGGATGTAGAAAAAAGATGTTGTATAAGTTTCCAGGTGGCAGACGATGGTTAGGAAGTTCCTGTGATTATGGAAGACAGATCAAGGTCCCTCTCTAGAGTTGACTAGGGTTAGATACACATATGGTTCGGACATGATCGAGTCAATGGTGTTAAGACCAAATTGGCTTGATGGTGTGTGTAGCGGTGTTTCTTAAAAGCTACAACAAATGTTTGCAGTGTTTGTAAACAAGGTATGCAACAACTAGTATCATGTTGAGGTGGAGGTGAGTTTTCATATATATGGTACAAAGTTCACAATTGCGGTGTTTGCGAACAAGGTATGCAACAACCAGTATCATGTGGAGGTGGAGGTGAGTTTCAGGTATATGGGGTAAAGTTCACAAAGAATGACGAGTGTAGGTTTATTCACCAAGGTGGATTCCGGGATTGAGAGCGAAGGTGGAGAAGGGTGCACATATCGCAAGGTTAGTATCTTGACAAATATGTGGATAAAGATAAGGTTTAACAGGAAGTCTTCAGGCGGCTAAGGTTAAAGCTAAAATTGAAGATTGTTAATGGTGTATTTATGTTTAGTAGGTAAAATCAGAAGAGATCAAGGTTGGGGACATGATTTGAAGACAAAAAGAGTTACAAACAGTCACGAAATGGAAAAGGTCTCGCTACATGATTGTAGGAAAAAGTCACCATGGAAGACCCATCAGTCTCCAAGAGGGAGACTGTTGGGGGTGCGAAGACTAATGTAAGGAAAAAGCCCAAATCCAAAGGTGTTCAATGTTGTAGAGGAAAATGACCAAAAAGTCTTGGATCGATCCACACAAAATGACAGATCAATTCAAACCCCTAGACTAATCCACATGTTTCGGTGGACAGATCTAACAACAGGAAATTTGCTAAAAAAATTTAGAAAGCCTGTAAAAGAGAGGGACTCCTTTCCTTGTCAACTTCTAGCTTCTATATAAGGTATTTATGGTCTTCGAGGGTTGCTTCAAGGTGAGAGAAACAGGTTCTTCTCTAGGTAGAGAGAAGAGAGGTAGAAAAAGGATTTCTCCTCAGGGTTTTGAGTTGCGATAGTGTGTAAGAGAGAATGAAGCTTACAGCTTATGATCTATATACACTAAAGCAAGGGGTTACCCACATGGACAATCTCATTGAATTTCTCAAAGTTTTTAAAGATTTACACATGTTGACCCCACCCCCACGATTTTACCCCACTCAATACATTTGTATCCACTCTCTCATTTTCCTTATTTTACTCGGTGCTTCCTTCATCTTTCTCTCTTTCAATTTTTTTTACTTGATTTCAAGTAGTAAAAACCATCAAAATACTAACTTCCCTCCTTCGAATCCTCTACTTTCCAATTATATGTAGTTTTCATCTCCTTCAGCTCACCGTCTCCCTTTCACTACTACTACCTCTCTCTCTCTCTCTCTCTCTCTCTCTCTGCTACTCTCTCTCTCTCTCTACTCTACTAGTGAAATTGTTTTTTCTCTTTTAATTTGTCGCTCTCTACTGAGATTAGATTTTACAATTGTTTGCTCTGTTTGTTTACTCTCTCCCCCTCACTATCTCTATCAGTGAAATCTTTTGTTTATTTTTAATGGGTCATTCTGCTTCAATTTAATTTTATAGGTTCGTTTTTCTCCCCGTGTGATGTGTGCTTAAAACTCTCTATATCGGTTTTTATTTTGCATGTTAGTTGATTCTCTCTAGAGTGGCCTATGAATCATGTGTTTTTTTCCTACTATATTGTGTGATTTAGAAGGTGTTCTAACTTTCAAACACCACAGTCAACGTTGGTCTTCAGCTCATTGGACTCAAAGTAGAGGGGAAGTAACAATCCTGATACCAAGTCCTCAATCTTCTCTATCAGTATGCTTGCCAACGCCTATCTTGGAGTGTTAGGAACATTTTACCTTCTTCTTTGCAGAAGAAACGAGATGCAATAAAATCAACAAGCAAGACGAAATCAGAAATCACGCACAATACAAGATTTACGTGGAAAACCCCAGTTTGGGAAAAAAACACGGATATATATATATGAGTCAGAAATTTTTTGTATTCAGGTTTTTCTTTGGAGTGTATCCAGGTCAGATTTCAAGTTGAAAAATCCTAATACTAACCCAAATCAAACTTTACACATTACATGAGGTACAACAATGCCCACCACAAAAGCTCCGAAGAGAGCATGTATGTCCATGGTATACCACCAAGACCAGCGACAGGGTCATGCATATGTAGATCTTCATAACAGGCTAGCCCTTGCGGGACCGCCATATAATCAGTGCAAGCACTGGTTGCAGATGACAAGGGAAAACACGATGAATGCGGCACCACTGATTAGGATCCATAAGAAGATAAGAGGAATGGTGTCGCTGCTAGAGAGAGTGATGGACAGTTTTCTTTTCCCTTTATATATATTTTTAGTTTATTTTTTATTTATATATAATATTCATTGGTCACTCACCCATGTTTACTCGGAGCATTTGTTATTTTTTCATTATAGTAACATAGTATTTTTGTGGCTCCGTGGTTTATTCTCTCTCTTCTATTTTCTTTTTCTTTTCTTTTTTGTAATGCCACTTGGGCTGACCACTGGCAGGGAGGGGCAAGCATCAATCCAATGTGAAAGGATCCTGTCCGGTCTGCTTATAACATTTTTTTATGCCAAACCATGCACTGAAATTGTAGACAGGTGATCATAAGCAGACCTGACAGGATCTAAACTCCAACCCAATCCATTGGGGATGCTGCCTCGAGGGACTTGAAACCCTGACCCCCTCCCTTGGAGAAACCTTACCACAACCAACTTAACTAGAGATGGTTTGGCTATTCTCTTGGACGGAGAAACCAAAACGTTTTGGAGTCTCCTTTTCATCATCCAGCTACATTTGTCGCCTGTCCCCACCATCTTTCATTCACCCTTAACCGCTTCTTTCAATCTATTGACTCATGAGTTTTAATTGCAATGCTGGAAAAGGAAAAAAAAAAACTTCTTCCAATCTATTGACTTGTGAGTTATAATTGCAATGCTGGAAAAGAAGAAAAAATGCAGGTGGTGATGGGATAGCGGTGGCGGATCGGAGCTGATAAAGGGGCGATAGGGATGATGAAGACGACGGTGATGGTGGTGTAGATGGTGTCATTGAAAGTGGAAGAGGTGAGAAGACGGGAGGTGGAGGGAGAAGGTGTGGTGAGTCCGGATTAAAGAGTCTCAGATTGAAAGTAAATCCTATGCAACAAGCTTAAAATAGATGAACGGAAAGGGAAACGATGTTCTGTCCAGGATTTGGTGTCTAAGGACACCAGGGACCGTCATATGGAATAAAATGCAGATTCCATATTTAAAAAAGCCTCGCCCTCCCATTTTATTCTATATGACATCTCCTGGTGTCCTGGACACCAAATCCTTGACATAACATCCTTTCCCTGATGGAAATTGCAATCAAAGAACGACATATTGCTAAGTGTGAGCCCACTATCAAGTTTACAACGTAACACATGTATTAAAACTTTCATCCAATATTGAAATTTCAATTTTTGTTAATGTATTTTAAGCTTGTTGCACCCAAAAAAAAACAAAAGAAAAAAAAAGTAAAATCAAACTCCAAAAAGGTAATTTCACTTTTTTTGGGACACGTGCCCTATTGCAGAAAAATCTATACCTGCGTGAGAGGATCTGCTCCGCCTTTTTAGAAGGTGACTTTCACTTTTCTAAGGGTACACGTCCCTCTCTTGCAGTCACAGAAATAGTTGTGAGCAGGAGAGGATCCCTGTGAACATATAAGGGTGTTGAGACCAGAAACCAAGCACTAGGAAATGGACCTTGAAAACAAATTGGTTATACATTGTTCATTGATAGCACCCGTGGCTCATCAAACATAGAAAAGCTGATCACATTACTCCATGCTATGTCTCTGTCATCATTCTAACAGAAGTATGAAGAATAATGATGTAATATCAAAGCCATGAACACTTCTTCCACGTTTAGTCTTGGACGTACGTAAACTTAACTTGATCTAAAATCTAGAGAGGAATTGCATTTGCTTCAGAAGAGGGCTTAAGCTCTCCATTAGTTTCTCACATGGATGGTTGTGAATACCTTCGTATGTCGTCACAACGATGCTTGTGTCCTTTGATAGCCTTTGAACCTGCTTCTTCACATTGCATGTATGATGCGTGCAGCGATAGTAGCTTCTTCAGATGTAGATGTATTAGAAGAAAAAAAGAGCTTTAGAAGAAAGGATGGTAAGAAGATAATTGGAATAATAATAATAAGGAAAACATAAGGCCATTGAAGAAATAACATTGTCAAAAAGCAGAACGGATCCTTTCCTGCCGCTTATGACCTTAACAGGTCCGGTCTGTTTAACAGGTGGCATGACATGATTAGCAAGAAAAAATAAATTACAAATTTTGAAAGATGATTTCCACTTTTTCCCACGAATTGTGTAGTGCCACCTGTTAGATGGACCTTAACAGGTCATAAGCGATAGGAGAGGATCCTTTTTAGTCAAAAAGTTAGCCACTGCTATCATTTTCCCTTAGGCCTTGTCTAGTTGCTGTGAAAGGCTGGTTTTCTCGTGGTTCTTGGTGAAATTTTGTCAAGAAAATAATTTTCAAGCCATCCATAAGTTGAGAATGAAAAATTCTGGATTTTCAAAATTTTCTCATGCACTTGAACTATTTTCTTGTCAACCAGCATTTTATTTTCACACAACTCTTGACTGAAAATCCTCTCTTTCATGTGAAAATTGTAACAAAAGCTTGTTTTTCTTTTTCTTGGCAACCAAACAGCCATAGGAAAAGGATAGAAAATCACAATTTTTATTTTTCTTTTGGATTTCCTTTTCTTGTATAATTTTCTATTCAATTCAAGACAACCAGACAAGGCCTTAGTTCTGAATGTTAAGTCTCATAGATTGGCTTTAGAACTCGTCACCAAAATCTCAAAATACGGACATTTCTCTATCTTAGGGTAAGGTAATTTGGTATGATCTAGTTGCAACACTTTTTTTTGTAGTAGATAGTAGTTGGAGGGTTTATTAAAGACACTACAGTGGTCATAAGGATTCCGGCCCACAAACTTTATGAACTGCTATAAATTAACTCTCATTTAATTTTGTTAATGTTTACCTTTTAAATTAAATCAAATATAAGTGCTTAGTTTCTAAATTAAGTTTAACCTTTTGTTGTTTAATCCATTATAAGAGCTGTATTTAACACACTCGTTGTATTGCAATTAACTTTAATGCCAAAGTGTGAGGTTAATAATAATGGCTCAGCTCATCATGAGCGCAGCTTTGCTTTAGCCTTGTTTGAATCTTGCAAAGCTGATCTGAGCCTCCATTTGAGCTAAATAACTAAATTGATGGCTTGATTATCCATTAAAATTGTTTTAAGTTGCTGATGTTATACATATTGATACGGAGTTTGTTTTTTGGACTGTTTGGCCTGTTTCAACTAGCTATGTCTTCGGCTTTTAGAAGCAGGTTTGGCTTAGAGCTTTAAGATTCAGGCCTTCTTTGTGTTTTTTGTTTTTTCGTTTTCTTTTCTAATTAAAGATTGTGAAGAATGGAAGATCAAATGATGAGGCCAAATAGGTCCTCTATGAATACCAAATATCTTTGATAAATTACAAAGGGGTCTCTTTGTTGAATATCTAAGAAGGGGGGACGTACGGGAGGAGAAAGAGAAATCTTTTATTTCATAAAGCATGCATGGGTCCCAAATTGCATAGAACTAAAATGAAAGTTGGAGTCGAGATCCTCTCCTGCCTACAATTAATACTGTGGCTTCAAATATCCCCAAAAAGGTGAAAATCACTTTTTGAGGGTATTGGTACGTCTCCTGAAGCCACAAGATTAATTGTGGGCAGGAGAGGATCCTGCTGGTGAAATATGTGAAAGAGGAGATAACAATTTGCAAGCATTCACCAAGGAATGAATCAAAATACAAAACATGTTGAGAGGTTATCTCTAGTGATTTTGTTGATGTTGAAAAGTTGTAAAAGCAGCCCAAAGTACAATCCATTTGTGCCATTTGCGTTATTGGATTTTGACTTGATTTGGTCTGACAAATCGGTTATGGGGGTGTGACCTTCGCTATGATGCAAGATTTTTTGGGATGCATGTTGCTATAATTATAGTTGTTTGCAGGTTTTGTAGGTGTGAGAGAAAGACGATTTTAGGGAGTTCTTTGAGACTTTGTCTAGGATTTAGTTTTTGGGTTTTTGGAAAATCTTTTGTACTTTGTAATCTCCATTTTAGTGGAAGTTCTTGATTGACTTCGTCTACAAATGTTAGCTGCTGAATCACATAAATCTTGTATTTGTATGATTGTTCTTTTGTGTACGCTGTTTCCCGTTTAGATTCATGCCACAAACTCGAATCTAATACATTTTGTCACAACAGTTTGAGATAAATTCCTCACTTTCCAAGTAGGAGATATATCTTTGGTTAATGATTGTCACACCAAAAGTAAATAATACAAAACAAATTACATATAAATGTGTCAAAGCATGCAACGTAGAGAAATGGGAGTTCTAAGATTAACACACCTGGGATAGCTGCTGTTCTTCACAGCTTTCTGCCCGTATTTCCTCCACCGGTATCCATCATCAAGAATGTCGTCTGCACTCCTGGTCTGAAAGGCGAACCTGGGACGACTCGCTTTCTTAGTCCTGTTCAACTTTCCCTTATTCTTAGCTCCCTTCTCTTCTTCACCTGTGTTGCCAACCGTTATAGAACCTGGCGTTTGTTCTCCAAATCCGTTCTGATTAGAAAGGAGGTCAATCCAATCTATCTCCGGAGCTATTTGGGAGTCTTGTTGGGGATATTGGTTAGGTTGGTTCAAAAGGGAAAGAGGGTGCAATGGGGTGGATGGAAGTGAAGGTGTGAAGAGGTAAGATGGGTTGTGGGGTGGCAACGGTGTTGGGGCATTTCCTTCCATGGATCACTGGAAAAATATGGATGAGGAGTTTTGCTTGTGAAGATGAAGAGAATTTATCTCGGAGCTTTAAAGGTGGCGGAAGGTGAGAAGAGGTTGGACCAGACCAAGAGAGAGAAGTCATTCTTATAGTTGAAAGAAAAGACTCATCTTTTCTTGGTCCTTACACCCAAGCCAAAGCCAACTACATCTTACCTACTTCTGTTCAACTGCCCTATAGAAAGGAGACGTGCCCAACATGAATCGTTATCACCAAAGTTTGAAGGGTACCCTCCGAGTCTCACTCAATTGAAGCTTATACCTTACGATGACGATGAACCAATGGCTAACATGCATGGACAATTATAGTCTTAACACATGGGGTACGTTATATATGTGGAGAAAAAATGACAGGCAAAGGGCCCTTAGGCTTAGGATTTGGTGTCCCTCTTAACGAACGCCTACGGTCTGCCAACTATGCCCTCATGCAGGAGCGAACATAGTGTCAAAAAGTGTAAATCACTTTTTCAATGCTATGTGTCCACCCCTGCATGCGGGGCAGACCTTAGGCATTTCTTAGGGGTGCACCAAATCCATGCCAGACAAAGGGTCATTATAGGAGAATGATTGTCTGTGATGAAAAAACCTTAATTTATAGATGTATCATATATTGACATATGCTGTATTTCTTTATTTGGTGCCTCTTTTTGGACACATTTTTTTCAATTGAACACTTTTTTTGACACTTATAACCCTAAGACACCACATGTCAACTTATAATTGCTCACAAATACTTTTTCATCACAGAACATTAGTTTCCGTCACTATATTATAATGCAACCAAGCCTTTAACTAGGGGTGGCAATTCATGTTGGCGGATCAGGTTCGCGTCGTATCAAGCTAAGGGCATATGATGATATGGATCTACTCGAAGATAACCCATTTATTATTCGTGTCAAAGTGGGCTGACCCACTCTGATCTGAGACACGATTACAGACCTAACCTGCTAATTTCATGTTGGGTTTATAGGTTGTATGAGTAGGGGTTGCAATTCATGTTGGCAAGGTCATGTCGAGTTAAGGGCATACGACCATTTGGGTCATCCCACACACAACCCAATTATTAATCGTATCAAAATGGGTTAACCCGCTTTGACCTGAAACACACGATTATCGTAAACCCTAACCTGCTAATTTCGAACTGTAGATGATCCTCTCTCCAATATGAATGCCCAAAAAAAGTAGTCTTTTAAATAAATAAAAGGGGGGGGGGGCAGAAGAGGGGTGGGGGGCTAATAAAAAATTGTACTTTGTGACCTACCGATTGGGCAGGTCAATCCGGATGGGAATTGGTAGGACAACTTAAAGTTGGCCTAAAGTAAGAATGACATTAGGGGCCAACAAATCAGCACCCCAAAAGTGACATACATTTTTTGGGGGATGCTTTTCACTTTTTGGCACTGATGTGTCGGCCCCAATATCATTCTTACTTTAGGCTAACTTTAAATTGTCCTACCAAATCCATGGGGAGGTCAATTGCCTTAAATGAGCAAGAAAACTCTCACAGATTGGATAAGGGTTGGCAACAGTTGGGTCCAGTATAACTCTAAGCCCAACTTGAATCTGAACCAACCCATGAACAGGTGAGATGGAAGTTGCCACGAGATGGACTGGACTGGGACAGCCAGGAGATAAAAATCATATTTTAACGCAACCCATATCCGATCCGGTGAACCTACAGAAGCCCAAACCCTACCAAAACATTAGTAGGCCATATCAGACCTGCTCCATTTGGGGCGGGGAGGGGCAGGCACAGCACCCATTTTACCCGCTCCACTGCCATGCCTAGATTGGTCGGATTTGTGTCTAATCAAATTTGTGACAGATTGGGAAATGCCAACTTGAAATGATGGTCTAGTTCTTTTGTTAATAGGGGCCAAAAAGAAGGAGCTGGTTGGGATTAAGAAACGCTGACTTGAATTTTAAGTGGGTTACAATTAGCCAAATCAGATGGGTTTGAGCAGGTTGGCGTGTAAGGCCAGGAGTAGTCAACCCAACAATATTACTGGTGGCCTGGATCCACCAACCAGGTAGGTTTAGCCCTGTCTAAACAAGTTAGGGTTAGGATGAAATTTCTAGGTATGATTGAAATTCAGGCAAGTATAGAATTTGTTCAAATTCATCTTCAGCCTAGCTATATAGTATATTCATATGTAAATCGTTATGAAACACCCAACAGCCCACCTAGTATAACTGGTAAAGTAGGGAAATAGCCTCTTGTGGGGTGGGTAGGGCTAGGTTTGATCCTGAATTTGCTTAAAACTGTGTTGGACAACTTGGATCAGATTTCCCACGCCCATTCGTGGACTCATAATGGCAAATGCTCGTAGCCGGGCTACCACAAGGTTGTTGTAGCCCATATCTACCATCCACCTAAAAAGGAAAACAGGTTCCACTGAATAGTTCAAGATGGGGTGCCATATCAAGTGCAATGAAGACCGAAAGATGGTACATATGGCTCGAGACAATGAAGACCGACGCATGTCCCGAACGTCACTACCTACCAGCTACACAAGGCCGACACTTATCTTGAATGACCAACCGTACCAACATGCGTCACAAAGAGGACATGTGACCGAGCGTCAAGTACCTATGTATATGGTCAAGTACCCAAGTACCCACGTGTATGCTCCCGATCGAGATAACGGATTAAGGGCGCTGATATCCTCTACGCCACCCCCCCCCCTTGTGAGCCACCCAATGGCCACACAAGAGGGGGAATCAATTCACTTTTTGGAGGTGATGTGACATCTCAAAAACTGAGTTGATCCCTCCTTGTGTGGCCGTTGAGTGGCTCGCAAGGGGGGTGGCACAGAGGATTTCAGGCCGATTCACACACCGTAAGA
>JAOXJP010256243.1:0-21477 GCA_025762735.1 Platanus orientalis | reverse complement strand
GATATAAGTTCTTGCAGAGATCCTACTTTAAATGTTGCCTCGAAACAAACAATGACTTAATTAATAACTCAACATATTTTAAGCATGCATCATGTTTGGAAAAGCACACTTCTATCAAACTCCATCTTTCAAAATTATTTCATAACTTTGTAAAATTTCATATGTTTTCAAACACACAATTTTCTAAATCCATGCATGACTTCTTGCACAGTGTATTTCTCTGACTTTCAGATTCCCTCTAGAAGAATGGATTTCAAAAACATTTATACTCACAACTTTCTTGCAATGTATGCCATGCTTTTGCCTCTAGGGGCGCCGATTTTACAAAATGGGATGCTCCACAGAGTTTCCCCTCTTTAAAGCTTCTTCATCGCTTCATGTGCATGATTTGCATATTGCATGCATATATTTTCAAAATATTTTTCCAAACCCAGAGGGATCCTTACTAACTACTAACAAGTGGCTAAATGTGCAAAAAGCCTCCCAAAAGAGCTCATTTAAATAAAAGCTATTCAACCTAAAATCAGATTTTGATTTCATAAGAGTCATGGATGTGCTCATGTCAATCCCAAGTGGATTTTGGTTAAGCAAGAAGCCCAATCATCCAATGAAGTCTAAAAAGCAAGCTCGTGTATATATGATGTCATCAACAATTTTGCCCTGAGGATTTGCCAACAAAGCATGAGATTGAACCTCTTCAAGACATACATCATTTTGAAAACTTGGCCGCATCCAACAAGCAACATCAACTAGCAGTATTGGTCATATATTGCAGAGCCTTTCTTTGAGACGAATCCAAGATGTCTTGATTGGTAGTCATAGAGCAAAAATCATGTAAAACCCAATCTTGGTGAAAACTTGTAAAGGCGCTAAGGGAAAAAAATAGACAAAGACAAAAAAAAAAATCCTAGTTCCAAGGAAAGCCTGAGAGGGCCTTAGGGGCAAAAAGGGAAAAGGAAAAGAAAATTGTCTAGTCAAGCATCTTCCCTTCACAAAAAACTCTAGCAACCAACAATGAGGCATTAATGCTCTACTCCAGTAGCCAATGATGTATGCCCTACTCCGACAATCAACAATGTGCTCGTACTACTCCACTCTAACAGCCAACAATGTGCTCAATGATCCGCTCCTGTAGCCGACAATATGCTCTTAATACTCCTAGAAAGGATAGGAGGCCATCTTTAGCCAACCAGTTCTCTAAAAGAACCCATATACAATTTTTCACTACTCAAACACTTTGAGCCAAAACATAGAGCCTCTTTCTTTCTAAACATGATACTCTCTGTGTGTCAAACCAATGTCAAGTATGATCTTAATTGTTCATTGAAATGAAGGGAGGCTATCTTTGGCCGCTCAAAATCCTCAAAATGACATATTCAAAGATAATCACTAGTTAACCATTTTAAGCCAACAATAAAGGTTTTTTTTTTTTTTGTTAACCACAATTCCCTTGATTGTTCAAATACATTCTCATAACTAATCTTAATTCAGTTCCATAACAATGTGCTATAACATCAATTTTCATAACCATAGTTGTGCAACCTTAGTTTTGCCACAATGATAGACTTATTCCATTTTCAATCTATCTCATATACAATTTGAAAGGTACCTATGAATATGATTCAGTATGGTTCAAGCATTCATCCATTCTTGTAGAATGAACCATTTTTTCAAACAAGACTTTCATAAAACCTCCCTTATTACAGTAGTCATCATCAGAGGAAACCTCCTCCTCCTTCAAAAAAGAGAAGCAAAGAAAAAAAACAAAAAAGAGAAAGCAAAAAAAGAGAGGAGGATTTTCGACTTAAACCACTTTATTGCAAAGGTTATCCTCAATATTGAACCTTCAAGCTCAAAAGATGAAAGATAGTTACCAATGAACTACTTTCGACTTGATCCCTATAATGGGGTACGTAGGCAACTTGAATAAGGTTCAGTCACATTATGCAAGTATGAACAAATTTTTTGAACTTGAACATACATCTTATCTTTCAAACCTTCAAAATTGTTCACATTCATAGACAGTTAAGACAAATCATATGACATATTGAACAATCAAAAACCCAATGCTTATATGCTACAATTTTAAGCTTATCATTCAACTTTATTGGCATCCACATCCCAAGCCACAGTTCGTCCTACATACAAGACCTCCTTTCATCATTGAACAATTGAGATAATACTTGACAATTAATAATCATATTTAGGCTTTTTACCCTTTATTTCAAACCTACAACCTAAGCTACATTTCATCCCATGAATAAAGTCCTCATTGATCTTGAGGCAGCAGGGGCATGACCATCGGCAACAGAATTCTCAAGCACAATCAATGGCCATCAGATGGCAGATTCAGACATTCAGAGCTATTTAAGAAGAACCAGGTCCAAGGGCTGCCACAAATGCCGATATAGAAAAGAGCCTCATTCATACATTTTCTTGGGCTTTCAAATTTCATGCTCAACCAATGGGCTCAAAACCTCATTGCAATATGTTGCATGACATCATGCCTAGGCAAGAAATAGAAATAGACTTCACGAGGTAATAGGGATCCAGATTGGGCTTCCTGTGATTATCACCTCCACCAATGGATTAAGCATAGCACCAACTTGATTCTTTTGATGCCAATACATCAAAGCAAGCAATCAGAAACCATCTATATCATCTCTGAAAAAAAAACACTTAGCCATTTTGAAGGCCGCTTTCAAATCAATTCATTTGGCCATTTCAGAGGCCGCTTTCAAAAAAGAAAATCATGAGGCCATTTTGAAGGCCGCTTTCAAAACAAGCTATGAGGTCAAGATGAAGGCTGCCTCCAAAAAAAAAAAAAAATAGACAAAAAAAACATTTAGCCATCTCGAAGGCCACCAAAAAATTCTTCTTCAGGCCGATCCAGGTCCTAAAAAATTTCAGGTTGACAGACTAGCCTTTATCAAAGATCATTCAAATCAATGTTGATCTTCGGGCGTGAGCGATGTCACATCATACCATAGCCTATCTATTATCCATGATGTAATCCCTCAGAGGTATTCATGTCATAATATTTAGCATTGATCTTTCGGGATCACCACAGCCTTCGGAGCAAGCTTAACAATTTTCTCCCAACAAGCCCTATCAGTCGTTCAAGTTCAATAACTTCATGTTAATGTGATGTTACAGAAAGGCAAATCGATGTTGCTCTTCAGGCATAAGCGATATCACATCATACGATAATCTATTCTATTATCCATGATATAATCCCTCAGAGGTATTCATGACATAATATTTAGTACCAATCTTTCGGGATAACCATAGCTTTTGGAGTAAGCTTAAAAACTTTTCTCTCAATTGAAACCCTGTCTTGCCATTTAGGTTCACTAACATCATGTCTGTAATGATGTTACAAGAAAGACAATCCTTTTGACATTCTGGTTGTTCAGGTGTAGTAAGGTGTTAGAACATAATACCATAGCCTATCTATTATCCACGATGTAATCCCTCAGAGGTATTCATGACATAATATTTAGCACCAATCTTTCGAGATCTCTACAGCTTTCGGAGCAAGCTTAAAAATTTCTTCCAACAAGCCCTAATCATGTCAATCAGATTTGGTAACTTCACATAAGTTGTGATCTTACAAGAAGGTGAGTCGACATCTGCTCTTCGGGTGTGAGCAATGCCATTCATCCTATATCCTATTTATTTCTTGCATGATGTAAACCCTCAGAGGAATTCATGTGAGGAATATGTAGCACTAATTTTTTGGAATCTCCACGGCTTTTAAAGAAAGCCTAAAAAAACTCCTGTATAAGCCCTGTTTGGCCTACTACTTATAGCTTGTCACGGCAAGACATTGTAAGGAATGACAGAAACTACGATACTTCTTGGTTGGACAAGCAAGTAACACAATTCATTACCTAAGTTTGTGTAATTTTTAGGTCTGTAGCGTAAGCCTTTGCATTCACCAAAGACTTAAAAATCACCCTCACAGTACTTGGTTGATCCAAACCATCCACAGCTTTCCGGAGAGTGCAACAACATCTCCTGTACAGTCTCGCCTAAGGCCACAATTTTTGACATATTAGTTGTCTACTCGAGCGTAAACAAATGTCATTTCATTCTCAATTAAATTCTCTCTGGCTAATTTATCCCAGAGACCTTCATTCAATCAAATTCTATCTTTGGTTAATTTATTCCAGACCCCTTCAATATCTCTGGTTAGTTTATTCCATAAAACATTCAGTCAATCTCTGGTTAATTTATTTAAGACCCCTTCAGTATCTCTGGTTAATTTATTACATAAAACATTCAGTCACTCTTTGGTTAATTTATTCCAAACACCTTCAGTATCTTTGGTTAACTTATTCCATAAAACATTTAGTTAATCTCTGGTTAATTTATTCTAGAAACCACCCTTCAATATCTATAGTTAATTTATTATAGAGATCTCCAGTCGATCAAATTCTCTCTCTGGAAAATTTATCCCAGAGACCTTTAGGTAATTTATCCTGGGGGCACAACCAAAACACTCTTTGGTTAATTTATCCTAGAGACCTTTAGTCAATCAAATTCTCACTTTGGCAATCAAATTCCATCTCTACTTAATTTATCCTAGAATCTTTCAGTCTATAACCTTTGTCCAGAATGGGGGCAAAGGAAACAATTCACTCCATAAATTATGTGAGTCTTTCAGTCTGTAACCTTTGTCTAGAATGGGGATAAAGGATACGATTCACTTTATAAATTATGTGAGTCTTTCAGTCTGTAACCTTATCTAGAATGGGGGTAAATGATACAGTTCACTCTATAAATTATGTGAGTATTTTAGTTTGTAAACTTTGTCCAGAATGGGGGCAAATGATACAATTCACTCCATAAATTATGTGTGAGTATTTCAGTTTGTAAACTTTGTCTAGAATGGGAGCAAATGATACAATTCACTCCATAAATTATGTGAATCTTTCAGTTTGTAACCTTTGTCCAGAATAGGGGCAAAGGATGTAATTCACTCCATAAATTATGTGAGTATTTCAGTTTGTAAACTTTGTCCAGAATGGGGGAAAATCATATAATTCACTCCATAAATTGTGAGTATTTTAGTCTGTAACCTTTGTCCAGAATGGGGGAAAAGGATACAATTCACTCCATAAATTATGTGAGTATTTCAGTCTGTAACCTTTGTCCAGAATGGGGGTAAAGGATATAATTCACTCTATAAATTATGTAAGTCTTTCAATTTGTAACCTTTGTCCAGAATGAGGACAAAGGATATCCAGAATGGGGGTAAATGATACAATTCACTCCATAAATTATGTGAGTATTTCAGTCTATAACCTTTGTCCAGAATGGGGGCAAAGGATACAATTCACTCCATAGATTATGTGAGTCGTTCAGCCTGTAGCCTTTGTCCAGAATGGGGGCAAAGGATACAATTCACTCCATAAATTATGAAAGTCTTTGTTCAGATTGGTGGCAAATGATACAATTCATAATTTACAAAAATTCTCCAACCTTTGTCTGGAATAAGGACAAATGGTTCAATTCAATCTATAGCTTATGAGTATCTTAATTTTTATTTTGTCTAGAATAGGGGCAAATAACATAACTCACTCCATAAGCTATGTGATTTTTTTAGCTTGCAACATTTGACCAAAATAAGGACAAAAGAAGCAATTGGCTCATTAGACCATGCACCATGATTGTTGTAAACACTCTAAGGAATTCATGATTAATATGTATAATTGAGTACGGGCTCATAAAAAGGGAGGCAAAGTGACATTTAGCCAGCAACTAACATCACTAACAAATCTCTGTTTTTTGGCATAGCATTTCAAGTCATTTGCATTCATTACATAATGATCAATTATGATTGAACATAAAACATACTCAACAAATTCTAACTAACTAAATGCTTGATCATTTTTATGCTTAATGTTTTGAAGATTTTCATACAATTTGTAAACCTCATGTTATTTGCATGAATTTATAGCTTTTGCATGATCAAATTTCTGCAATATTTTCCACATGGTTTTTAAGCAGTTGTACCATATGTTGATGACTTATATGTCTCCCGATATAGCGCATATGCTAATAGTAACTCCATTAGGGCAGAGAAAGAACCATTAACTTAAGTATAACTCATGTATAATCCTCATTTTCAAAAAGATAAAGAATATTTCAATAAGCTAATATCCAATTTTGAAATATTAATAAACTATTGATTTATTTCAAAAGAATTACAAAAAGTTGATTAAAGGGACTCTCTATCCAAGAAGGCATTTCAAAAAGACAATGTTTACAAAAACCCTCAGCCCCAAAAGGTTGAAACCAATTTCAACCCTCTTGTTTTACCAACCAAAGTAGTTCTATGTTTATAAAAAAAACTTACTTAATATCCATGAGTTGTAGAAAGGTGAAAGTACTATCTTAGTCAAGCCAAAATGTAGGCACTTATTTCCTTTGTTACATATGGCTTCGCCACATATACCAAAGGGGGGCATCTGTCAGCACCCAAATTTTGACTTAGGCTAATTAATGGAATTAGAGGGTTCATTACAACAAGAGACAATGTTAGATTCTAGACACCCCTGAACTTCAGATAGTCAGGTATTCTCAATGGATACTCTAGTTGCAAAATGCAATAATGATACCCAAGTTCTATCTAAAGATCAGCCGGGCTAAACCCTAGTTTCTCTAAAAAGGCACCCTAGAACTTTGAGGGTCCAAGTTTTAATCTATTAGCCCCATTTCATTATGAATTTTTCAACCTTTATTAGCCTTCCTACATTGAAGCATAAAAAAGGTGGTGTTAGTACCCAAATTTTGACTCAGGTCATCTAAAGGAGTAAAGAGCAGTAAAGCAACATTTAGGCATTAAGAATTTAAGCACCCTCGTTTAGGGAGAGAAAATTGGACCCCAGAAGGTTAGGCATCCCTTAAGAAGTCTTCTCCTCGATGTTTCAGTCGCAAAAAACATCATCCGTGTTATATCATGTCTAGTGGATCAACCCGAATACACCATTTCTAGTTAAACCCTGATTCTTCAAGAAGCATCAGTAGGATTATGAGGTCCACATTCAAGACCACCAAATACATCACCTTCAATTTCTCTAGCTTCTGTAAGCCTTCTAGTAGCGAAGCATTATAGGTACAAAAATTACCATTTTCCCTTTGGCCTTTAAAAACCAAACTTTGATACATTCAATAATCATAGAGACCTTTAGTTGATTTATCCTGGGGCACAACAAAAGAACTCTCTAGTTAATTTATCACAGAATCTTTCAGCCTGTATCCTTTGTCTAGAATGAGGGCAAAGGCACTCCATAAATTATATGAGTATTTTAGTTTGTAACCTTTGTCCAGAATGGGAGTAAATGGTACAATTCACTTCATAAATTATGTGAGTATTTCAGTTTGTAACCTTTGTCGAGAATGGGGGAAAATGATACAATTCACTCCATAGATTATGTGAGTCTTTTAGTCTATAACCTTTGTCCAGAATGGAGGCAAATGATACAATTCATTCCATAAATTATGTGAATATTTCAGTCTATAACCTTTGTCCACAATGGGGGCAAGGATACAATTCACTCCATAAATTATGTGAGTCTTTCAGTTTGTAACTTTTGTCCAGAATGGGGGAAAATGATATGATTCACTCCATAGATTATGTGAGTCATTCAATCTGTAGCCTTTGTCTAGAATGGGGGCAAATGATACATTTCACTCTAGAAATAATGAAAGTCTTTGTCCAGAATGGGGGCAAATGATACAATTCATAATTTATAAAAATCTTCAAACCTTTATCCAGAATGGGGATAAATGGTAAAATTCAATCATAGCTTATAAGAGTCTCTAATTTGTAACTTTGTTCAAAATGAGGGCAAATAACACAACTCACTCCATAAGCTATGTGACCCTTTTAGTGTGCAACATTTGTCCAAAATAGGGACAAAAGAAACAATTGATTTATTAGACCATGTATATTCATGATTAACATATATAATTGAGTACGGGCTCATAAAAAGGGAGGCAAAGTGACATTTAGCCAACAACTAACATCACTAACAAATCTCTGTTTTCATCAACATTTTTTGGTATACCTTCTCAAGTCATTTGCATTCATCACATAATAATCAATTCCAACTGAACATAACACATACTCAATAAATTCTAACCAACAAAATGCTTGATTATTTTTATGCTAAATGTTTTGATGATTTTCATACAATTTGTAGACCTCGTGTTATTTGCATGAATTTATAGCTTTTGCATGATTGAATTTTTGTGATGTTTTCTGCAAGGTTTTTAAGTAGTTATGCCCTATGTCGATGACTTATATGTCTCCTGACACAGTGCATATGCTAATAGTAACACCACCAAGGTAGAGAAAGAACCAGTAGCTTAAGTATAACTCATGGATAGACGTCATTTTTCAAAAAGATGGAGAATCATTCAAATAGCTAAATACCCAATTTCAAAATATTGACAAAACCATGATTCATTTCAAAAGAATTATAAAAAGATGATTGAATGGATTCTCTATCCAAGATGGCATTTCAAAAAGACAAAATGTTTGCAAAACTATCAGCCCCAAAAGGTTAAAACCAATTTCAACCCTCTCGTTTTACCAACCAAAACAGTTCTAGGTTCATAAAACAACCTACCTAATACCCATGCGTTATATAAAAGTGAAAGTACTATCACAGCTAAGTCAAAATTTAGGCACTTCTTTCCTTTGCTACGTAATGACTTTGCCACACATACCAAAGGGGGGCATCTGTCAGCACCTAAATTTTGACTCGGGCTAATTAATGGAATTAGATGGGTTCATTACAGTAAGAAACAAGGTTAGATCCCAGACTCTTCTAAACTTCAAATAGTTAGGCATTCTCAAAGGATACTCTGGTCATGAATTGCAATGTCAATGTCCAAACTCTACCAAAAGATTGATCAGGCTAAACCCTAATTTCTTCAGAAAATACCTTAGGACTGTGAGGGCCTAAGTTTCCATTTATTAGCTCCATTTCATTTTGAATTTTTCAACCTTCATAAGCCTTCCCACACTAAAGCATCGAAAGGCTAGAGACATTTGAAGAAAATGTTATGACCCCCTGAGACCTAGAAAATGTTGTGACCCCCAATATTTCCACCTAAGACCTAGTAAAAGTCTATCTCAATTTCGTTGGAGATTTGGTCTGGGATAAATCATGGTTTCGAGTATAGATTTTGACTCGGGTATTAGTTTCTCAAACTGTCAAAGCCTGTGTCTCACAAAATTCAAAGGTCATCTTTCATATCAAGATCTCAAAAATCAAATTTACCATTTTTCCTTTCCTATATAGTTACAAGCCATATTGAAGCCATATGGAGTCAGTTTTGACCTATCTACCCCCTCCAAATCTAATTCCAGTAGTTGTGTTGTGACTAGAGCATTCGAGAGATGTAAAAAAACTTATAAACCTCAAAACAATCAGAGCTACAAAACATAGAAAGCACACCCAAACAATAAAGGGATGAAATCTAGAAAGTTGTTGATATTTCTGGGAAAAAACAATCATTGCTTTTCTCAAAAAGCCCTATTTTTCCAAAAATATCCCCAAAAAGAAGTTTTAACCCTAAGCCCCTCATTTGGAATATTCCAAATAAGGGGCTAAGACCTAAAGGTCCACAGCCCTAGCCCATGCTCCCTTACCCACCTCCTCACCTTCACCACTCATTCTCTCACCCCCTCTCCACCACCTATTTCTTACCCCCCTACACCACTCATTTCTCACCCTCTCCCTACACCACCCATTCCCTCAACTCCTCACCTCAGCCACAAGCTTGTATTCAACCACATGTCTCTTATATGTGGCTAAAACCCTTCCACCTTGCCCACTTCACCACCACACACTTAGTGGGACCCATCCCACCATGTCCATCCATATCATCCACCCCTCCATGACTCCCATCCTTTAGTCCCCAACTATAAATACCCCCCAATTCGTCCAAGGGGAAGGGAGAAAAATTCTAAGCAAGAAAATTCCTAAGAAAGAGAGAGAGAAAAGAAAAGAGAGAAAAGAAAAAGAGAGAACGAAATAAAGAGAGAAAAGAAAAAGAAAGAAAGAAAGAGACAAAGAGAGAGAAAGAAAGGAAGAAAAGCTCCAGGTTAGGTTTGTCCCCCCCTTTTCTTGTTTTCTTTAGACTCCTCATACTGTAAATAACCCATCCCTGACCCCATTAGAGTAGTCCCATGGTGGGACATAGGGGAGACAAGCCTATCTCCCCACTTTTGGCTATATTTCAAACAATCAAGGGTGTGAAGACTATAACTCCCCCAATTAGAGGAGTTCGGCGCTCAAATTTTAGCTGAGAGTCATGACATAGTGACTTACATGCTCATTAAATTTAAGCTCCAGATTAGTCTATTTGACCCCTGAGATGGGTCCCACTTGCTCACTAAACAAGTGTGTTTTCACACAATCCACACTGAATAGTGAGGGATGCTTGAATTTTAATTCTGTCTATAAAAAATATTTTCAATTGATCTTTTTATTCTTGCTAGATAACTAATTTATACATGTAAATTAATTTTTATAGTTCATTTTATTCTAGTTTTAGAATTTTTCTCTAATTTAATTCGAATTAATTTTTTACTATTCCTGTTTTGCATTACTTTTTGTTTACTTGTTTACTAAATAACTTTTCACATACTTATCGTCTTGCTCTAAATTTTTCACAGTATTTTCATAATATTGTTTAATTGTTCTTTGCAAAATTTGGGCTCAATCCCATGAGTGTAAGCCCCCGGAATGAAGCCCACATGCTCTACTCCTCTATACGGATCAGTGCAAAACTACACAGAACCCACCCTTTTTGAAAATTCCAAAGAGGAGTTTATCTTTGGCTAATGGGTATGAAATTTTTCATAGGCATACCTAAAGTCTTAACCCAACTCTCTACAAAATTTTAGACCCTTTGGACCTTAGGAAGAGCCTCAAAAATCCAAAAATTCAGGTTGCTAGACTGTTGCCCATAATTGGTATGCCTAAAAAACCTGTACACCTGAATTTTAATTTTATTAAAGTTCAAGCGTACAACCATTTTCAGGCGTACACACTAGACCCCACCTTGGCTCATTATAACTTGTTGGAAAGATCTCTTTCTCATCTTTCCAAAGAGACCAACCATGCTCAATTCAGAGTTTTTTTTGGAGAGATATATGTCCGTTTGAGTGTGGACTGTCTAGCGTACATTTGAACTTTAATCTTGTTAAGGTTCAGACATACACACACAATAATTTAGGCATATAGCCTATTTCAGGCATACAAACAGTAGATCACCCATGCTCATTAAACCTTGTTAGAAAGATCTCTCTCTCAGCTTTTCAAAGAGACCAATTACACTCAATTCCTAGTTCTATGGAGGGAGATATGTCCATTTGAGTACAAGTTATCCAATGTACACCCAAATTTTAATACTGTTAAAGATCAGGCATACAGCCTGAGATCAAATGTACTAACCTGAAAACCCTATTTTTCTATCCTTGTGTGCCCTATGGCATATAAAGACCCACAAACCCTTGGAAACTCTCAAGGAAAGACTTATATAGACTCCTGGTTTTATTGAAACAACCAAGTGGAATCTATTTGGGACAATACTTAAAAATCACATCATTGTGAAAGATTAGGCGTACTTAAAAATTAGGCGTATACATAAAGATTAGGCGTACTAACTGAGAAATTCTAATTTTACCCTTTCTGTTAAATCAAAAGGTGGGGATGAAGCCCCACACTTCTAGAACCATAGGAAACTCTTGTTCTAACCTCCAGAATCCTTGTTTAGCCTTTGAACATAGACTAAACCTAGTATCAAGCATTTAGGTGTTCAAAACCTAAGTTTTACCTTGAAGACAATGTTGGTGTCATGGCTGCTATGTTAGCATGGTCTAGCTACGTAACCTAACCCAATCATTACCTTTAAACCCTTCTTGATTTTTTATAGTCTCCACCTTATCTTATGGTCATGTCGCATTGGTTCATGACCCAAAGACCCTAGGACTTGGCTATAGCCCAATTAGGTCCCTAAAATACTCACATTAGTATAACATAGTCTTAATCCCATTTCATTAATGTATTTCAGTATCGAGGAGTACTCTGTAAGTATATGAAGACCCTAAAATAAACCTACCCTGATTCACTCTCATAGTCAGACATACTTGACTACCAAGATTTACCGAGATTTGTACACACAACAAACCCCCAAAACTACATACAGTTTGATCTTGACAAAACCCTAAGAACATTAAACCATACAAGATCAGGTATGTAGGCAGCTTGAGACTATATTTCAAGTGTAATTACAATGATCACATCATGGGGGTGGTTTAAATCAATAAAAATTAAAAAACCACATATGTTCATTTTTTACTTACTAGCACTTGAAAATTGCTAGGTTAGAGAAGCCACCATAAAAAGGTGGATAATTGAGGTGCCTAAAAAGGTAGGTTATAGTCTCTGTAAAATTTGGACTCAACCTCATGTGTGTAGCCCTCAGAATGGGTTCCACAACCCTTGGATTTTATAGGGGTCTATGTCAAACTACATACAATCTACCCACTTTGGAAAATCTAAAGTGGGGTCTACCCTTGGAATTTGATGTTAGGATTTTTCAGAGAGATGTTTGGGGTCTTAAACCAGCTCCTTGAAAAATTTCAGGATAGCTGACCTCGGGAAGTGGCCCAAAAATGTGTAAAACTCAGTTGCTAGTTTTTGGCCCAAAACCAGTACGTCTCTATGAAAGTTCAGGTGTACCAAAAGTTCAAGTGTATAGCTTGAGATCAAGTGTACCAACCTGAAAGCCTTATCTTTCTGTCCCTAGGTATCCCAGGGTCTGAAAAGACCTATAGACTCTTAAAAGCTTTTCAGAAGAACATTTAGGTCCCTAGTCTTCCTAAAGTAATCAAGTGGGTCCCACTTGGGACAGTATGCCTAATTTTCATTCTTGTGAAAGATCGGACATATGTGGAGTTCAGGCATACAGCCTGAGATCAGGTGTACAAACCTGAAAAGCCTAATTTTTTGTCCCTGTCTGTCCAATGGTCTTTAAAGACCCACAAACCCTTAAAAACCTTTTAAGAAAGACTTCTAGACCCATGGTTTTAATGAAACAATCAATGGGGTCCATTTGGGATAGTATGCTTGAACTTACATCACTGTTAAATATCAGCGTACTTAGCGATTAGGTATACACGTGAAGATCAGGCGAATTTCAATTTTACCCTTTCTGATAAATCAGAAGGTAGGAATAAAACCCCACACTTCTAGAACCACAAGAAACCCCTGTTCCAACCTTTAGAATCATTGTCTAGCATTTGTATATATACTAGGCCCAGTATCAAGCATTTAAGTGTTTAACACCTGAGTTTTACCTCGGAGACAACGCTGGTGTCGTGGTTGCTACGTTAGCACGGTCCGGCTAAGTAACCAAACCCAATCAATACCTTTAAACCCTTCTCGATCTTCTACAGTCCCCACCTTATCCTAGGGTCATGTTGCATTGGTTCATGACTCAAAGATCCTAGGACTTGGCCATAGCCCAGTCAGGTCCCTAAAACACTCACATTGGTACAACATAGTCTTGACCCCATTTTACTAATGTATTTTAGTAACGATGAGTACTATGTAAGTATATAAATACACTAAAACGAACAACACCCAATTCATTCTCACAGTCAGACATATTTAACTACCAAGACTTAAATTGCAGTGATCACACCATGTGGGTGGTTCAGATCAATAAAAATAAAAAAACTACATATGTTCATTTTTTACTTACTAGCACTTGAAAATTGCTAGGTTAGAGGAACCACCCTAAAAGGGTGGGTAATTGGGGTGCCTAACACCTTTCCCAATTGCATCCAAATAGCTTATATGAATCTCTAAAAAACCAAACTAGTTTAAGAGTCAATCCCTAGACCCTTGGGTCTACCCCGGTCTATAAGGCTCGTAATCCTTCTTTCCCCTAGAAAGGAGGCCAACATCTAACCCCATTTATAAAAAAGCGAGTTAGTGGTAACTCCAAACCAAAGCCCTAGGCTAACCCATGTTGGCTAGGCACAGCCTCCCAAAGTTGGGCTGGCAGACCACCTAGTTTTTCTGCAATGCCTACATAATGAAAATACAAGTCCTTAATACAAGTAAATGAAATGTTAAGAAACAGATGAAAACTCATAATCTTTAAAAGAACATAAGTTCTTGAACTATGTAAGGAAAATGAAAATATATGATGGTTCTCCCAATGGGGGTTTAATTCAATGCTATGAAGATCAATGAAAGGTGTTAAATGACTAATGAAAAATGATAAGTAAAAATTAAGACAATGACAATGGAAGCCAACAAGTGATAAGTGAAGACATGATAATTAATAAGTAACTTATGATGAGTAACAAGTATGAATGTGAATAAGTATTAAGGTAATGATAGATTTGTTGAATAGAAATATAATTTTTTGTATCATTATGCAAATATGTTATGATTGCTAACTTTTTAAGAATGATGCATGCTTAGCTTGAAATGACTTGTATATGCATATTCATATTAGAAAAGTATGGTCTATGCATGAAAAATGAATAGAAATGCTCATTGTGATGGACATTAAATATCTTTACAATGGATGGATTATGAAATATTTACTATGTGATTATAAGTATATATTGCCATGTATGTGACCATACAAATATATGAGAAGAATGACATGTATAGGTAGAATCATACATATTGCTATATTTAGGTTCTAAAAGAATGTCATGTATAAATAGAATCATGTGTATTGCCATGCCTATTATTTACGTGATGAACCATGATGATGAATGTATAAATGTTATGATAACTAGTGGATGATGTATATACACTAGCACATGTCTACACGTTAGAAATTGATATGTATGCTATATATATATATTCAGCATTTTTATATTAAAAGATTCGTGTTTTACCTGTCCGATTTTCATAATAGGTTTTGTGTACTTAACGAGCTGTGAATTTCATCAATCCATTCAATTTCTATTATATGGGAGGTTTAGTGTAAGTGCACCATTTAGAGTACCTTAAGGCCGAAAGGAAGGCATGCGACGAATGCTTTCTTTCTTATTAGTTTTAGTTTATCTCAAACTCTACATTTTGTATTAGATCTTTTGGGATGTATGTTTGACTTTTGAGACTTGTAGTTTATATTTGAGTTGTGATGATGGTAATTTTAGCTCGTGTCGATGATAGAGATTCGTTACATGATAGTTGGTATGTTTATACGTTATAGTTTATTTCTACTGCACTTCTAAGATTATGATATTAAAAATGAATTATTCTTATTCCGCTGTGTATGTTGTGTTAAATCTATGATAAATGAAAAAGACAAAAATTAATAGTGATTAGAATATGGATTCAATTAGTAGTGATCTGGTTTCATGCTTAAATAAGATATAAAATTTAAGGTCGTTACTGGAGATGATTTAAACGCATGGACGACGGCGGATCCTTTGTGCAGAACACATAAGTAGGCATGACAATTCGTGTTGGTGGGTTAGGTGTCGTATTGAGTTAAAGATATATGATTATATGGGTCAACCCGAATACAACCCATTTATTAATCGTGTTAAGGGTATACGGGGGAGATGATTGGATGAATGAATGTTTAATTACTTATATCGAGAAAGATATTTTTACTAGATCATCCAATACTTCTAGAAAATAAGACCACATTACGGACAATTGCCACTATAATTGTATATGGATTTTTAGTAGATAATTATTTTTGGTATATGATTTGTGTACAGTTATAAATAATTTTTTAATGAGAATTATTTTTTTGAGTAAATGATGTATACTTTAGTATATTTATATATATTTTTAACTAAATTTTTTTACTTGCCCCCTACTAGAATATCCTGGCTACACCCCTGTCCCCAACACTAAGGTTTTGGATTTTGTAGATTGGTCTTATTCTCTTCAACTGTGGTTGCCTAAGGTCTATTTTATATACTGTTTGGTGACATGGGATTACAACCTTCAAACTGAGTTAAAATTGGTTGCTAACAGGTTAATAATATTTAAAGCTATATTTTCATGAAAATTATTAATAATTAAAGTTATCACGTAAATAAGGATGTGCATTGAAGACCGTCAAAGGGTTTTCCCGAATTCTGAAGTTTTTTGTTATAAGCATCTCATTTGGACCATGAATAAAGTAGCCCATGCACTGGCAAAGCATAATTTAGGAAGTTGTAGTTCATTAATATGGATAAGAAACCTCCCAAGTGGACCAGAGGATATGGTTGCTCTAGAACCAAGACACTGTGTTGACATTTAAATTTTATTGCAATGGATTTATATTTACAAAAAAAAAAAAATATTAGAGCAATATTAACGCACAGGGAAAGGATGTTCTGTCCAGGATTTGTTATCTAGGATGGTATCCAGGACACCAGGGGATGTCATATGGAATAAAATGGGTGGGTGATGCATTTTTTGAATATGGAATATGAATTTTATTCCATATGACATCCCATGATGTCTTGGACACCAAATCCTAGACAGATCATTCTTTCCCCAACGGATATGACACATGGTAAAAAATGGATGCTGTTTTAAAACTCACTCATTTTTAACACGAGTGAGTGTAGTATGGCCACCACTTAATTGCACACTTTTATCACTGTAGAGGATCCGAGGCCCACATGGAGGACCTAAAAGCGTTCTGCTTTTTTTATAAATCCCCGAAGCAAGATTTTATAGGCTCATCCCAAGAGGGGTCTAAGCTTGGGCAGTGAGCTGGGCCCATGCAAATTAAGGCCCTCCACTCGTTGAAAATGTTCACGATATTAGCCATAGGATACTTAGCTTTGAGATGGCGTTATGATAGGATTGAAACAACCCAGATCAAATCCTAGGAATCCATGTCTAACCTGAGATCAATATTGCGTTATGATAGGATTGAAACAACCCAGATCAAATCCATCAAAACCCACAAAATTTTGGTTTCTTTTTTTATCAAAAAGAAAAACGAAAAAAATCATTTACTTTGTTTGAGGGGAATTATTGTCTGGACCAAAAAGTGTCTGTGGCCCTCTGTGAGTGAGCGTGCCACTGACTGACACGGGATGTATTTTTGAATTTTGGTCTGTTTTTACAATAACTTTACTTTTTTTTATGCTTTTAATCCAAACACACCAGGTGTCAATCTATAGCATGTTCACATAAAGTCACAGCTACTTTTCAGTCACAGAACATTTGTTTTATTTGATTTTGTTTTGGGGTGAAAAAAAAGTTTTATTAATGGAAAAAGCAGATAGTGGTGGAGACCAAAAAAGGCATAAAATTAACTCAAGCCGGCATGCTTCCATCATGCCCTGCTATCTTGGAAGGACAGTAAAGTATTATTCTATTAAACGTCCGAAGAATATAAAGGTGAGTGAGTGCCAGCTTCCAAACATCATGGAAACATCAAACCCATCAAAACCCCACAAGTTTTTGGGTTTTATGTAAGCTTTGATAAATCGTGCAGGGCTGAAAGCAATGCTTGTTTAATTGAGAAATCAGTGGCTAGTGAAGATAAAGATAGGTTTCATCAAAATAATTTTCAAGAAGCCTGGTATTTGTCAGTTATTTTATTTATTCTTAATTAGAAAATTTGAAGGTTTAAAGCTCAAATATGATCGTTGTGGTTTTTCTATTTACACTTTTTTTAAAGTTCTTTAGTATATCTTAAATTTTATGATTTTGTATTCTTTTCCCTTATTTTAATTTATTTCTATTTTATAACTCAACTTGACAGGACACGTCAGCATCTCCAGCAAATTTCTAGAGTTGAAATGGATGTTTTGGGTGAAATGCCCATGCATGTAAATGCTCACGGCCACCCTCCAAATGATGTATGCAATAACCAAATATGGTCGATCAAAGTTGCAGCTGAAGAAGGAAATATAGAGTCCATGCATGCACTACTCAAGGAAAATCCGCATATTCTTAAGACAATTGATGAGACCCCGATTACGGATACTCCTTTACACATTGCTGTAAAGCATGCGCAAGCCACTTTTGTGGCGGAAATCGCAATACTGATGCCTTCATTCGCAAGAAAGCTTAACCAAGATGGGCTCAGCCCCATGCATCTTGCAACTTCAGAAACTGACCTTCCTTCAAAAACATTGCAAATGGTAAAAGATCTATTGAAAGTAGACAAAGGCCCATGCCTTCTCAAAGGCAAAAATAATAGGACGCCGCTATACTGTGCAGCCGTGGTGGGGAACATGGATATTTTGCGTGAACTGCTCAAAGCTTGCCCCAAGTCCGTTGAAGAGTTGACATTTGACAATGAAAATGCTAAGTTCGCCAACCCTGGCAAGCAAGATAGCGAAGTGGATAAGGTCGGATCGGTTTATTGGCAGAGACAAACAGCGGGATGCATTATTGGTGGTTCTTGTTCTGATTGCAACAGTAACCTTCCAGATCGGAGTCAACCCTCCGGGTGGTTTTTGGCAGGATGATTGTATCTATAAAGGTAATAGAACCGATATAGGTAATTGTACCACTAACTCAACACATATTGCTGGAACGTCAATTCTGGCTACTCGATCCCAGAGCTATTTCTTTGTCTTCTTAGTGTCAAACTCTCTTTCATTTCTTGGGTCTATTTTGCTTATCCTACTCCTCGCACCACCAAATATTTTACTACCCGCATACATATTATGTACGTGGGCAACTTATAGTTTTTCAGTAGTGTCTATTTGGCCGATTAAAGAATTCCGATCTTCTTGGCCTTTATTTGTCATCACCTATATGATTTTCCCAGTTTCATATATTACCTTGCTCCTGAGATTTATTGGATCAGTAATCTACCTGTTATTAAAGATTCTGCCGGGACTGCTTTATTAAATTCCTACTTTAGGGGCACACAGAGAATCGTAGTTGTTTTCCCTTTATTCAATCCTCTCGAAATTACCTACTTGTTAGAGTTCCTAGCAGAATAAGTGTTTTTTGGCTCAAAGGAAAAAAAGAAGTGTTGATGTGAAGCAGATGCTACTTGTATACGTGGGCTCTATTGCTATTGCTGCAATCTTATTTCTTTCCCTCATTAAATAAAATGGAATTTATCTTCATTTTTTCTTTTCTCTTTTTGTCTACTTTGGAATGCAAACAGTTAGTCTACCACAATTGGGGAGTTACAATAGGTACCAACGAACATCAATATTAATTCTCCATCTACAGCTAATCAATTCCAAAAAAATAAGAAAAAAAAAAAAAAAGACCAAATCAAGCTAATCAATATAATTATGGATCCAACCCAACATTTCTGCATTTGTCTTCATCATGAATGTAATTAACAGAAGAATCAAGTGGAGTTGTTTCTTTTTATTTTATTCAATTAGATTTTTGTTCGGACGAAATTTGATGAAAGGGACTGGGAGATTTTTAGGTGTGAAGAATTGTAATTTTTTTGTTTTTGTGGCTTGTTTGTTTTTGTTGTTGTTTTGGCTTTTGTTTTCTTTCTTGGTTGTTTGTATCTTTTTCCTTTTTTTCAATAAAATTTGATTCTTATCTCTAAATTAAATGAATGTAATTAACAAACTGAATATTTTAAATTGACATATTTCCAATATAACAAATTAACCTTGTGAACTTAACTGATTGATTTCAACAACTTAGGTTGCAGTTGGCAGCCACATATAACGTAATCATTTTATTTGAGTTCCTCAAGGCTTTTATAGCCACAATGAGATGATTTGTAATAAACTCATTCAGATTTGCACCAATTTGTGCTTGATAACATTAGTTATTTCATTTTATAGAAAAACCTAAGATGACTTCATTCTTAATTGAAACCATCACTTCATGGCTACAAATGTCTTGAGAAACTCAAGTGAAATGATTACATTACAGGTGGCTGCCAAACAGGCTATTAATGAATTTATGTTAGGAATTCAACAAATTAATATGGAATCAAGTTTAGGAAAACAAATCTCGATTCGAATCAAAGTATAAACTTTGACAACTATGGTTCATCATTACCTTTACACACACACATACACACACACACACACACACACACACACATATATATATATATATATATATAAAGAGATAAGGATAACCTCGTCTACAAAACCTCTTTCCAATATATATATATATATATATATATATAGAATCCCGATTTCCATTAAATGAAAAATCGACATTGAACAAAGTGGACCCATTACATCCAAAATTTTAAAAATAATAATAATTTTTTTTATATCACAGTACTATAGAAGCAAAGCAAGTTATTAATATTAGAAATGCATTTAAAAAAAGTTATTTTTCTATAAAATAGAAAAATGACAAAGAGAAAATCCCCATAGATCATACAAAATTCTTTTTGACGAAGGACAGGACAAAACTCCGTCCTTAAATGTGCAGGGTAAACACATCACCGTTTCATAAATCTACTTAGATTTCATTGTTTACGATTCTAAAACAAAATTTTACAGTAATTTGGACTCTTTACTTGTATCTCTGTATCAACTTTTGACACTTTATAGCTTTTGGGGATTCAATATATGATTTATATGAAAAGACTATTGTAGAAATCCATCAAATCTCCAACACTTTTATCCAAGCATAAATTGAAACAAACGAAAAAAAGATGAAGAGATCTATGAAAGCTGTAAAAAAGAGGTTTGATGGCGTATCGGAAGATAAGCCTCATTTTACACCAATCAGATGGTTCACAGTCGTCCTCGGCCTACAAAGCGGGTTTTACACACATGAGACAAAGAAGGATTAGGGAGCTAGTGCCGGCGGGGTGCCGATTCTATCTCTTCGATGGTCAAATCAGAAAGAGCAGGGAGGGGGAGCTATAAGAGGAACTCTCTTGTTAAAAGCCTCTAAAATCCCATACCTGAAAGACAAAACAATATCGGTATTTATAGGTCTGAGCTGGGGTGTATCAAGGTGAATCTTGCTAGTCGCTTTCTCCCCACTTTTTCACGTGGCACTGTTGCCCACGTTCTCGCGTAGCACTGTTGCCTACGTTCTTAGCCACATCCCTTCTGTCTTTTTCTCAGCAGAGTTGGCAGACTTGTTACAGGAAATATTCTGCCCAGATAATGGTTTTTTAGGTCATGTTTATATTTGGGCTAACTCGGTCGAGGTCTCATCAGGGATTAATGACCCCGGGACTATTATCGGGATTATCTAGAGTCGAGTAGCCACTGGACGGTTCTGATTCGGGATCGATGGCATCGGTTTCAAGTTAGTTGAGGGTTCCAGTCTTTGCTAGTCAGGGTTGTGGTCTATATAGGGTCGCGGTTTTCTCCATCAAGGTTGAACCTCCCAAAATTTTCATGATTCAATTAAGAAAAGAAACCTACTACCATTAGGAAACTCGAAGGATCAAAACTAATAATAATAATAATAACAATAAAAATAAATAAAATTAAACCAAAACTAGAGAGAGAAGGGGGGGGATATGAGTGTACCTTAGTTC
>JAOXJP010256233.1:0-21480 GCA_025762735.1 Platanus orientalis | reverse complement strand
TATGGTTTTCCTTATAAAATAATATTTATAAATTTAAAAACCCCCCCCCCCCACCCCAAAAAAAAAAAAAAAAAAAAAAAAAAGAAGTAAAGAGAACTGAAAAATATATTGGAATTGCATGTTCACGTTGCAATTTTGCATTTCAAACCTAGTTTCTCAGCGTTTTAGACTGTTGTACACTCTGGAGGTGGCATTTCAGTATACATAGTGCACTTATGGAGGCACAGCCCCATTGACTTGTATGTGATGTCTGTGTGAGACCTAAGTTTTGCTTCTGATAGAATGTAACCTATGGTCCTTAGGAAGCATTGTGTACACTTGCCACACATATGGGGTGACAGATGCCACCACCACCATTCAATGGGCCCCAACTAGGACATTGATAGAAAAAAATTGCTGGGTTTGATTATAATGAAATTTATATGTTGGATGGTTTCTATCCATTTAGTTGATACTTGACCTCGATCCATAGGGAAGGACCCCGCAGATGGAGTTTTGAGGCTCCCTATAAGCATTCTGATTGTACCGGGTTGCTGTTTAGAAACTTTAAGCATCCTATAAGCAGATCTTCTATTATTATCTTAGGTTGTTATTATGAACCTTTCCTTTTCTGGCTGACTTAGTAGTCATATGTGCCAGGTTGAAAAGCTTGGAAAAGATTCCCTCGTTAACTGTGCCAAGACTAGCATGTCCTCAAAGTTGATATCTAGTGATGATGACTTTTTTGCAAATTTGGTAAGTTAATTGGTTGTTTCATCTGCATGCATTTGCTTCTCATATCAATTATTAATTTTTGATCATTAGATGGAAGTTGATGCAGGTTTTTTTTTGGATTAGGATAATGTGGCAATTTTAATTTTTTTTTTGGTAATATTTCAAGCAGGTTGTCACTGTGTGCCCATTACATTAGATATGTTTATATATCAGTCTTTTTAAATGCCTAGACTAAATTTCTAAGCAATGAGCACATTAAAAATGGCATTTTTTTTTTTGCATCAGCCTTTTGATGGCCAGAGAGCTGCCTCTATGCATTTTTCCTTTAACGATTGCCAAACATTTTACTGTTCAGATGTTAGAATGCTTTTTTCCTAAGAGAAGATCTAAATTAGCCGTTACCTGTTAGAATGGATCCTGCTATACAGCCAAAATTACTTGCCAAATCAGCTAGAATCAGGACATCTCCAATCCGTAGATGGTGCTTTTCAAAAAGCTAATGCAAAGGCTAGTTACTGCCTCAAAAAATCTAGGTGTAGACCTGAGTTTTCTCACCTATTGTTGGGAATCTTTGCCAAAGACAGGTGTTGTCATCTGCAAACTAGAGATGAGAAATAAGGCAGTCCTGCCTCCCTTGTGCAAAGCTTTCCAAAAGCCCAGATAGACCCTCAGCTGCTTGAGTTCTTTTATTTCCCATTCTTATCTCTCATATTTTTATTGACCAAAATAAGAAAAAAAAATCTCATATTTTTCTTGGGAAGTGCTAACAGGCCGTTATTATTTTAAGTTATTTAGCCATTAATATTATCTTAGGCTGTATGAGTTTCCCTCTTTTGGTTTAAATGATATTTTCTTTATGTGATGAATATATTTACATGCTTAATTTGATTTTCTAGGCTGTAGATGCAGTTCAAGCAATTAAGACAACCAATGCACGGGGGGAGGTTAAATACCCAATTAAGGTTAGTTGTATAATAGAATGTTACTTTTGTAGGTAACTATAGTTTTTTTGTCACATTGATAAATATCTGGGAATTTATTGAGCTTCATTTTTTCTAAGATGGATCTTTAAAACTATATTTGTACTTTTCATCTAGGATACCGTATTCATTCACTCATATTTCTTTTCTTTGTTCATGGTTGACTTTTGAAGAACATTCCTTTTCATTGCATCTAAGTCTTAGTGATACAATTCTCTTTCATTTTTCAGGGCATCAATATATTGAAAGCACATGGTAAAAGTGCAAAAGACAGCTACTTGTTGAATGGTTATGCTCTAAATACAGGCCGTGCTGCCCAAGGAATGCCCACTAGAGTTGCCCCTGCAAGGATTGCCTGCCTTGATTTTAATCTTCAAAAGACAAAAATGCAAATGGGTGTCCAAGTCCTGGTCTCTGATCCAAGGGAACTTGAAAAAATTCGTCAACGGTAATCTCTTTTCTGTAAGCTTCATATTCTTTGAATTACTGTGTAATAAAATAAAGGAGAAAAAAAAAAAAAAGAATTTTCAGTGACGACTGTAAACTAAATTTACTTCTGGGAGGACTGTAAAATAAATTTACCATTTTGAGAGATTAAGTTTAGAACTTTCCACTTGTTCGAGACCCTATTGGTACCTCATTGACTGAAGGGGGGCGGATTTCTGGTGGTGTTAATTGCATGGAAATGCGTCCTAGGAGTGGAGCTAAATAATTCACGTGGGTGTTTGTTAAGTCTTAGTATCATTTCAGACAGGACACTGCTATTAAATGTTGTTATTTCATCTGATTCTCTCTCTTTTTTTTTGTGTGTGGATAATTTCATCTGATTCTCATCATTGTTTGAACCGTCATGCTCATGTGGGATCTTGAGTTCATCCCATTCTAATTTGGGGGTTGATGGTCTGACCCAGAATGGTCAGCTTGGTTTAGGCCTAGGTCAGCTTGGCTCAGTGCCACAATGCCCATTTCGATCCATGCAGTAAAAGGATCAGAGTTAGTTGGGCCAGTTGAGATTTTTTAACAAAGGTTACATTGGTAATTTTAAAGGAAGGGGCAGTTGGGAGTTAAACCTCACTTCCGCAACTCAGTGTTTTGTTTGATGAATCTTTGAAGAAAGGGGAGGACAGTGTTCTCGTTGGGTCAGTATTGGTGTCCCAGTAGTGGGGAGTACAATGCCTCCACTTATCTCTCTAGAAAAGTCTAAAGTGGAGACTGAGGGTACTTCAATAGGGCCCTTGATTATTAAATGGGCTGTAGATTTGCAGCGAGGGAATCTCAATGGTTGAGGCTTTGTCAAATTAGTTGTTTGCGCAACTCCTTTTGGAACTGCCTTGTAGCAGCAAATCTTTGTTGTCATATGCTAATGGAATGGAGTTACAGGACCAAAATGCTTGGATCTGGTTTTTTCCATAGATAATCTGTAATAAAAAAATAACAGAAAAAGAATAGAGAAAGAGAGAAAAATACTAATGGATCACACCAATGAATTCATAGGAGTCACACCTAGGGTTGAAAGCATCACACCTTTAATGTTCTGGAGTCACACCAGAGAACAAAGCAATTATAGCCTTGAATTCATCAATATGGCTCTTTCTTCTTCCACATCCTTCTCCCTTGGTTCTGTCCTCGAATTTTGTAATGATGGAGTGTTAGCAACATTGGGAAACCTTGACTACGTAACCACATATCATGTCGTCCATAATGCAAACTCTGATGTGGACCTTTCTTCTCGCAAAGGGCTTGTCCTGGAAAAGCTCATAATATGTATTTGCCGGCTTTTCCTCTGATATTGCATTGAGATAATAAGATAAGGGCTCACTAATTGTCATGGATACATCAAGGAGCTGTTGCTCTGCATATGAATGGATATTGTATTCAACTCTTGGCTCTTCTAAATTTGGGACAACAATAATATTTGTATCCACTAGCATAACGGGTTCCATGGAAAGGCTTGTATTGGCTTCATTGCCCAGCTGATCTTCCATCTCATTGATAACATAGAAGCCACCCTCCTCTACAATCGAAGCCACCCTCTTCTACAATCTTGTGAGAGTGGTTATCTTTTTTTATTTTTATTTTTTTGGGGGGTGGGGGGGTGGATTTTGCATGTGTTCTTGTTGTTTTAATGGTTTGGTGCTTTGTTTGTATTGTTTTTTTCTTTGTTCTGCCTGTGGAGTTTTGTTTCCCTTCTAATTTTTTGTACTCACCAAAAAGAATTGTATATTCTCATATGCCTTTTGAGCCTCAATAAATTTTGTTATTTATCAAAAGAGTGGGGTGTGGAAGGGGAGAGGGATGGATCTAATAATTAGTGCCCAAAATTTACACTATTTTGTTGTGTTGTTGGGTGCGGATGGGGGTTTAGGGAGGGATCTAATATATGGTTACTAAAATTTACTCCTCTGGCTAAGACCATGGATTGTGGTTATTGTGTTGTGGACATTTGGGGACAGGGTGCTGCTAGGGTTTGGGCATTGGGGTGGAATAGTTGATGGGCAAGGAGCTTATAAATAAATGGAAATTAAATCTGCACTTTTTTCCCTGCTTAAGATATCTGGATCAGGCCCCTTTCATAATCTGGCTCGAAAAGCCTGTACCCAACCCAAACGCAATGATTAACATAACATGGCTCAAAAGTCAAAACTCTGACCAAGACCCAGTCATTGGTTTCAGGTATGTCAGGAATCAGGTAGGGATGCCACAGTTAGCCCTACTGATTTTAGGTTTGTAGAGTCTTTTCATGTTTGATTGACCTCTGTCCATGCAACGGAAATCACAATTTCTATCAGAACACGAGTGCCAATGCTTATTATGAAACAATTTTTTTTTAAATAAATTTATTATGAAACAATTGCATGAACTGTTTTTGAATTCCGTGCAACTCTTTCAAACAGTCATATCTTTTATCTTTGCTAGGTTGATCCAGTCTGCACTAATAGTACTACTATCTTTGCAGAGAGGCTGACATGACAAAAGAGCGGATCGAAAAGCTTTTGAAAGCAGGAGCTAATGTTGTTCTAACCACAAAAGGGATTGATGACATGGCGCTTAAGGCAAGCATTTTTGTGATTAGTTTCTTTTAAATACTGTGAGCTGTGGTATATGCACTGTATGCATACACTAGCACGGATGTACAGATGGGGTCTGATGTGATATCACAAGGACACTGTCCAATCATGCGTGTGATGTATATCCTGGTCGTATACCTATGTCTAGCTGCTGGGATGCTTGACATGGGTATGCTGAAGTTTGCTGTATATTTTGCTATGTTGTGGGTGTGACCTGGGAGTTTGGTAAAAAATCAGTGTTCTGGTGGGTTATTCAGCTGCTTATTAAAGTTTATCTTGTCATTTTAATCATTCTTTCCCTGTTTCTGCTACACAACCGTATCTGTTATCTAAAACATTGTGTACATTCTGTTTTCACCTTAGAATGCAAATGCATGTCCCAAAGTAGCATTTGATGCCCATTCTATATCTTTCCAACATTTTTTTCTTAAATTTTCCTGTCCCATAACTATTAAGTATATTGCATGCATATCTGTGCATAAGACACAATTGGATGCAATGCACATGTAAAAATGATCTTATCTAATGAAATAGTATTTTTTTTCAGTACTTTGTAGAGGCTGGGGCCATTGCAGTGAGGCGTGTCCGCAAAGAGGATTTGCGTCATGTTGCCAAGGCAACTGGTGCAACAGCGGTATGTTTCATAGTTCTTCTGAAATGATTCTGCCATTTGTGTGGATGTATAAGTTGATGTATATGGGCTTGTATAAGGGTGCATATGTCTTTAGAATGTATAGGGGTATACTTGTAAATACCCCACATGTTTTGTTGTATCCTTTCTAAGCCAATAAATGAATATTCGTATGAGAGGGAATACCATACTCTCTTCATACGATTTTCCCCATATACTTCTCTTCTTATTCCTCTTTTTCTACTTGAAACCCTAACTACAACACCAAGCACCAAGACACCCAAAATCTGCTTGTGATCAGAGCCAACCATACTCTCGTTATACGATTTTCCCCAAATACTTCTACTATTTGAAACCCTAACTACACCAAGCACCTACACATCCAAAATCTACTATTTGAAACTGTTTTAGTTTACTTGTGAATTTGAACCTCTGCTGATGACCACAGGCAGATAAACTGGGAGTATAGTGGGTTCTATACCCATAAGAACAATACTTGGGTATATTTTAGTTTTTATGTTTGTTTATTTTTGGGAGTTGATCTTCCCCAATCTTCTTGTCTTTGTTTTTGAATAGTCAAGAACTGCTGGTAAAATTTGATGTGTTAATCTTTACTTGCGTCTTCAGTCCACTCTATATTGAATGGAATGGTAGAACAGGACTTGTGTAGCTCACCCAGGTAATGTGGAATGGGATAAGGCTCTGGTCTAGTGGTGGTGACAATGATGATGAATCTTAGGGGGGCCTGAAGGCCGGATTTGTATCAGATCTAACAAGTGAGACTTCCTAGTTGCAACTCGATTCACAATGATTGTTGGTCTCTGATAGACTGAGTCCTCATAGGAAGAACATTTGGGGTGTTATATAGCTAGAGCCTTGAGACAGACACCATTTATTCATAGCTGTAGGTTTTTTCAGTTTTTGTTAAGTGTTTCTTTAGTTTTTTGATTGAGGAGGAAGGTTTGCTATATCACCCATGCAGCCATTGTACCATCTCTCTTTCCTCTTCACTGCCTTGACCTTCATTCTTCAGCTAAAATGTAAATGTTTAGACTTTAGATCATTTCTTATCAATCATTTTGTTTTTTTTTTTTTTATTATTTATTTATAGGTTAAATAGGATTTATTTATATATTTTATTTGATAATTGGATTTATTTATATTTAGGAATGTGAAAGATCTATTTTTGTCACTTTTCTTTAGGCCCAATTTTGAGATGTAAAAATTTACATGTTTGGCTTGATTTTGGTATCATTTGAAAGGTTATTCACTTACCTATCCATTGAGTCCAAGATCTTGCGAATCCAATGTGATATGGGAAATTATGGCCAAAATACTGGCAAAGTATCACTTTGTAACAGGAATTAACTATTTTAGAGTTTTATTTATTAAGGAAGTCTAGTTAGAGTGGATTTGGAAAGCCTAGAATATAAGTGCTATATATTCTTTGTAATTATTATTGAATTGATGAATGAATGGAAATTTCAAGGCCTACAACTTTTGTTCTTTAGTGTGATTCTAGAATTTTGAAGGTGAACCCAATGAGTGATTGTCTGGAACCACTAGTAGAGATCTCAGAGTGGGTCATTTAGAAGATGGAAGAGGTTAGCACATAACAGGGCTCTAGGATTATCTCTTGAAGGAATGAATCACTGGCGTGTGCTCTATTCAAAGCTCTAGAAAAACAGGGTCAAGGGTGAAAAAGACAAAAGCAGAGTGGGAAAGGAAGACAGGAGGCAGAAACATAGGGAATTAGAGAATTTGAAGTGGGGAAAGAAGTATAAAAAAAGAAGTGCATCGGAGGGGATCTGAAAGGAAGACCAAGGGTGTAAGAATGGTTGCTTAATGAATATTTCAATGCTGCCATGGAATGTGAGCGGGGCCTTGGGGACCAAGGAGAGAAGGATGGTGTGAGAGGCAATGAGGAGAAACGGGGTGGAGGTGGTGTTGATTAAGAATTGATGTTAAACAAGGTAAATGGAATGGTGATCAAAGATTTTGAGATTCTAAGTACGTAATCCTAGAGGGGGGTGAATAGGATATAATTAAAATTTTAATTCTTTTACCCCTTTTTAATTTTAACTAAGTTGATTTTTGTTGTTCAATTTTAATTCAACTTAATTATAGTGTTTGGTTCTCAAATGCTAATGATTGCAAATATGAAAATGTAAGTGACAATTACACAAAGATCACACACGACAACACAAGAATCTATAATGGTTCGGCCACACTGGGGCCTATGTCTACTTTCAACCACTCAATTTATTAATTAACACAATGATTATAAAGTATGAGTAAACCTTAATTAACGTGTTTGGTGTCTCTGACAAGCACGACCTTGGTTGTCTCCGAGCCAAAGACTTACAATTCGTCACATGGCAATTCCGACCTTTGACACAAGGGCAAGGTCTCAATACCAAGGTGATTCTCAATAACCGAATCTGTGTATGTTTAGTCCAATCAAGGGATCGATGTCCCAATATATGGTGTGGCTCTCAATAGCCAAATATACAAATATGGTCACCAAGGGAAATTAAGTCCCAATGTAGAGAGTGACTCTTAATAGCAAAAGGGAGTGTGTGAGTGCCTCTAGAGAAGGCAAGTAAACAAGTAGTTACACAACCAAATAAGTCTCTACATAAGCAAATATAAGTGAAGCTCATATGAGACAATATCTCATGGAGAGTGTTTTCCAATGACTCACAAGTAGATTGGTGGCCTAGATATGCAAGCTAACCACAATACAAACTACTAAGTAAACAAACTCTAAATGTGGAAAAAAAAAGCATTACCTCAACCCTAAGGTAGGGAGTTTGAATGCTAGGAAGTGAAAAAGCATCGTCCTTGATCTTCCTCGTCTCTTCTCTTACAAAGGAAACCTCTTTTGTGACCACAAGAGAGAGAACCGACTCACTTCTTCTTTGTTGGAAGCTTGAGTGAAAGTGTAGAGAGAGTAGAGCTTGTAGAGCTCTTCTTCTTGCCAAAAAATCCCTTTTGCAAATGTCCTTAAACCTTTAGGTTTAGAAGAACAAAATTGCTCATTTATAGTGGTCATGGTTCACTACAACCATAGAATTAGAATCATCCAAAACCAGCAACAAATCCGGAACACATTTGAATTTTGAAATGTTTCGCCCAGTTTGGAGCACTCCATTGGAAGCAAAACTCTTTCAAATAAAAAGTCCAGAGAATTTTTGGAGCGCTCCATTTGGGGGTTGGAGCGCTTCAACTCCTCTTTGGAGCGCTCTAAATTAACAGTGTTTCTTGCCAGTTTGGTTTGGAGCACTCCAATATGCTTGGAACGCTCTACTTTCCTTAGTTTTATGTTGAATGGTGGTCTTAAGGCTCATTCTAACCATAGGGAAGATGCATGGGGGGTCCTAAGGGTCTCTCAAAGTAGCACTTACCTTTGCTTACCTTTGCGTATGCTGAAAGATATGGATAATGTGAACATGATGCTCTAGTCCTCGCATGATCCTAGCTTGCTTCCTTAGAGCATTCTTGATCTTTAAGAGTGATCTTCACATGTTGTGGATACAAGAAGCTCCTAGGTTGATGATGACATATTGCCACGTGGCAAACTTAGAGTGTATCAGTGCTGAAAGAAAGTTCCCTAGAGTCTATACATGGACCAAGGACTGTTCGGAATCCATCACTTTGATCGAGAAGAGATTTCAAGCTGATTTGAGCATGACACGTTTTTTGAGGCATGTGGGACCCACTTGTCCATGTGGGTGAGTCCACATGTGACCATCATTAGTGGAGGACATATGACTTTATTTTATTTCATGATTTAGTACTTTATTTTTTGTTTATAGTAATTTTTATGAATTTTAGACTTTTCCCCATTTTAGAGGCATTTTCATAATTTTTTTTTAGGTAGTTAGTTGCAAATAAGACTTTTATCTTTATGTTGAGAGTCCTGATCATGTACTATTAGAGTAGTGGATCAGCATCTAATCTTTTATTTAGTTTGGATTGCTTTTCCTTATGTAAGTTGGTTTCAAACACTTTGGTATTATATATATATATATATATATATATATATATATATGAGAGATGTGATCGTGAGGCACACAATTACATAGAAAAAAAAATTCACTTTTGAAAAGCTAGTCTGCTCTTCTCTTCCAGCTGGCTGCTATCTTGTGTGCTTGCTTAGATTCTCTTGGTGTGCCTACAAGAGTGCAGGGTTGGTGAATTCCTTGTAAATGTTTGCTGAATTTTCCAGTTACCTCTTCTAAACTTCATTCTTCACCATCTTCTTCTCCTTTTTTTTTTTTTCCTGGTTCTTGATCTCCTACAGCTACCACAGTCCCAACTCCATCTCTTGTTTACATCCATACACGTCCCTAAGCCATCTCCCCCACATCCCTACTCTTCCATTGCGCTCCACTCAAAAATCCCATCCCCCCTAATTTCTATTACACCTCACAGCTTAACCCATATTTCCCTGCAGAGAAAATTCAAGAAACCCTCAAAGTCCATTAAAACCATCTCAACCCTTTTGTTTCTCTTCCATATACCTGCCAGTCACCCTAATCTATCATCCCTTATCCATCTTTGAAATAAAATCTCCTCAACCACATCTCTTAGTGCTGCTACCTCCAAAAGCCAGTAAACCCTAACCTGAACATCAAGAAACCATCTAGAAAAACCAGCGCTTTGGTCCTCATCTTGTCCTATACCAATTGGCCACTGTTAAATCACCCTCCCTTGTTAACCTTATAAAGAAAACCCTCCTGTGTGAAGATCTACGTTGTTTCCCTTGAGTCCCATTGAAACCCATTAAAGAATTTATCAAGAAACCAGAAAATCTGAGCAAGAGAACTTTACAGCCACCTCTCATTGGAATTTCTGATCTTTTTCAAGAAGAATCATCTATTATAAGCCTGAGGTTGATGTAGAAAAGGACTCCTTGACACTTGGAAATTCAAATCCCCATAATTCTTCTCTAATACCCATTAGGCCAACACATAATCTGATTCTGTCTTGTACCTGATCAGCTTCATAGTGACATCATATATCTTGATCTTTGTAAAGAAGGATATACAATCTTGGCCTGCTGCATACCCAGGGATTAGTTCTCTACTGTTTGGAGTGTCAAATCCCAGATTTCTTTGGGAATCATCAGTCAGACAAGTTGCTGTTTCAACAGGGTTCAACAAGTTTTTTTAAGGGGGTTGATCTACTACTATTTCGGGACTTCCAGCAGATTGGGGACCTAAGGTCAGATAAAGCATTAAACAAATTTGGATTGATTGTGTTGACTACCTGTTGGTATCTTATACCCATCATGAAGATCATCATTCTGAACACCCGACTGTATCCAAGGTGTTTTCTAGTCCTACTTGCTGTCATTGATACTGATGCCTTAGCCTAGACTACTCCAATAGCTTTTCATACTTTATTCACCAATTGTTAAACCTTATGTTTGCTGTCCAGCCATCCATAATAATCAGTTGCATCTCTTTTAGTTATTCCTAGTAGGTTTTCTAATTTTATTTGATGTTCTAATCTTGAGTTAGTGGAGTTCTTTAATACAACATGTTTGGTCTTTAATTTTCACTATTTTATTTGGCTTTTATCTTATTGGTACTAGTTAAATCATCACTTAATCTTTATTACTGTTTCTTTCAAAGTATCTGAGGGAACATGAATCTAGTTTATCGTGTTGAATTGTTTGGAATCATTGACTGATGAATCTCTTTACTTTGTTGACATGCAGACTACATCATAGACTCTAGTTAGAACATGTCATAGCCTAGTATATCAACCCATGTATTTTTCTATTCATGGAACTTACAACATATACATTTTCAGATTTAAGCAGTTTTAGAAATTCAGGTTGGATTGCTTTACCTTCATTGGGTTTTGCAAGAGGAATAATTATTATGTGGGATTAGGATAGGGTGGAGTGTGATGATTCAAGGATGGGACCCTTTTCCTTTCTGTTGTCGTCAAACTGATAGGGGTACAACAGAAATTAGTGGTGATGCTGTTTATGGAACCACGAAGAGGTTGTTGTTCAATTGGTTTATCTGGAGGAGCTGGACCGGATTCGTAACCTGTGGAAATTTCCATGATGTGTGGGCAGAAGCTTCAATGGGGTCCTGTTCGCGGCAGAAAGGAGTAGAGGGCAGAGAAGATTTAGGATGATGGAAGCATTTGGGTGCTTTGTGAATAGAAATGGTTTGTTGGATCTTCCAATAGTAAGTGTAATCTTCACTTGGTCAACTTTTCAAGATGAGCCCTCAATGAGCAAGTTGGACAGATTTATGGTTTCAATGGATTAAGAATACTACTACAATACAGTGAGGGCTAAATTTTTGTGGAGGCCAGGATCTGATCACATGCCTATTCTGCTAAAGGGAGGATAGGAGACGTCAGGTCCAAAGCCTTTCAGGTTCCATAACGTGTGGACTATTCATCTCGAATTTTTGGAATTGGAGGGGTGGTGGAATTCGTGTGAGATGGAAAGGCCTCCAGGACAAAGATTTTGTTTGAAGCTGAAATTCTTAAAAGAAAAATTGTAAGTATGGAATAGAGAGATGTTTGGGAGGATTGAATAGAGGAAAGAACGGGTATTGGAGGAGATCATTTTGTGGGATAAGAAGGAAGAGGAGGAACATAAAAGAGGAAAGGGCAGCTAGAGGGGAGCCAAATATGGAAGGGAATTGGCCCTGGAAGAGGTGACGTGGTGACAAAAATCAAGGGTGCAGTTGTTAAAAGGAAGGATAAAATAACACGAAGTTCTTTAATAGGGTGGCTTGTTGTGGAAAAGGGATTTACTCTATAAAAAGATTAAAGGTGGGGTATGCAGTGTTTGAAGAGGAGGAAGAAATTAGAAGGCTGGTTGTTGATTATTATGTAAAGCTTTACACTGAACCATGGGAATGACGTCCAAGTAAATGGTATACAATTTAGCAGGATTTCAGATTATGAGGCAGATTGGCTATAATGCCCTTTTGAGGGAGAGGTGAAGAAGGCAGACAAGGCCTTGGGTCCAAATTGCTTTCCTATATCATTCTACAGGATTTTTTTGTGGGGTAATAAATGGGGACTTGCTTTAAGTTTTTTTTTTTTTAAATTACTGGTAAAGAAAGGATTTTGTTAAAAACCCAAAAGGAGGCACGAGCAGTACACCCCCCATCGGGTTGGGGAGCCTACTTGAAGGACAGGGAGTCCTAATTAAAAATCATGTCAGAAAACTTACAACCCAAGAATAGAGGAAGCTGAGACACCCAAGAAAACAAAAAAGCCAATGCACGGTCAGCAGTCTTTAGAGGAGATGACACTTTGTATTAGAAGGTTTGAGCATTCCTTTTCATCCATAAGGACCAACACACAACGTGGGGAATGCACTCCCATACAAGCCTGTCCTGCAGAGATAAATCACCCACAAAGGAATTCTGCCATATTTTTAATAGAGTTGGAACAACTCCTGCATAGCCCAGACGCCATTAAATCTGTCAAAAAGGGAGCTCCACACCATGAAGGAAAACGGGCAATGCATGAACAGATGAAGGATTTTTTCTTCATGGTTACCACGCAGGCAACATCTGTTGGCTAAGAGGATGCCTTTCTTTGCCATCTTGTCAAGCGTTAAAGCCTTTCCCATGTAAACCAGCCAAAGAAGGAAGCTGACCTTCGAAGGGAGCTTAAGACTTCCAAATAAGGGCTGCCGGATGGTCTCTTAAGCCTGAGGAGATCATTTGATTATGAATGGGCTGAACCAAGAATTGGCCTTGGGAGTCAAAAGGCCATACCCGGCATTCCTCCCCCATCTCATCAGCACAAACAACTTGATCAAGGCATAACAATAGACAAGAGACGAGCAGCATCTTCCAATCGTTTGGATCTCGTCTCAGGTAAAAATCCCATGCTCTTGAACGCTCGGTCCAATTGACATGATCCTTCACAGTTCCCTCAAGCAAGTGAGCAAGAGCAAAAATTTCCAGGAACGTTTGCTTCAGAGATGTGGAACCTTACCAAACATGTTGCCAGAATAGAATTCAATCCCCCTTACCAGCCCGAAACACAACTTGTCTTTGGAGATTGTTATTTTCCGTGTAGATAGATCTCCACAAACCCAACCCATACGGGCCGTAGGTTTGCCACTACAACCTTTATCTAACTCCCTGTATTTTGCCACAATGATCTTTCTCCATATAGAATCAGCTTCTTCCCAAAATCTCCACAACCACTAGGCAAGAAGGTCTTTGTTCATCAAGTTAAGGTCCCTTATACCTAGGCCACCTCACTCAACTGGCTTACACAACTTCCTCCAGGCTCCAACTGACAAGGTGAAATTTGCACTCCCCATTTGTTGTCTCCCAAAGGAAATCTTTGCCTCTGCAGCACTGAGACCGGAGCCTGAAAGGGGGATAAATAATACACAGGTAAATTTGCTTAGACACTCTCTATTAGAGTTAATTTGCCTCCCTTTGAAAGATATCCATCCTTCCATCTGGAAAACTGGTCAACTCTTTCCACCAACTGATTCCACAAACTCTTTGTCCTAATATTGCCCCCAGGGTCAACCCTAGGTAAAGGGCTGGCAAAGGGACCAATTGGCACTCCAAAATCCCAGCAAAATGACAAAGGTCATGCACATTACCTACCCCCATCAGCTTACATTTGGGGAGTTTACCTTCAGGCCAGACTAAATTGTTGATTTCAGTCAACCCTAACTCTAGTCCCTTCAAGCCTAATTGCTGTATTTTCTGGGACAGCCTGATACAACCCAACTTTTATATACTTCTAGGTATCTGTTAGGGCTGAAATTTTGCATGTTAGTTTACCTATCAATCCTTTATTGGTCTACCAAATTTCGTCCTATTCTGATTATTCTGCAGGGGTATTTTGGTAATTTCCTTATTCTGCCCCAGATTTTCCAGAACCCTGTTTTTGTGTTTATTCTTGATCTACGCTGCTGTTTAGGATCAATTTTTGGGCCCACACCCACAGGAATCAACAGCCCTTAGGCTCTCCTGCACCAAAAAATCACGACCCCACCCCTCTCGCTCTCACCTCAACGTTTCCTCCCTCAACCAAACCCTAATCTCTTTAAGAAAAGTCAGTCTTTGATGCCACCGTGCCTATAGCTGTGGAAGACGTGCATGTCCCCACCATGATAGTGTAATATGTTTGTGATGTGGTGCCATCATTCCAACAGCTGAAGGGGAACCTTTGGAATTCAATTAAATCATTCCCCCATACCATACAGCCAGGTCCATTGACATATGCAGAAGCTAGGCAAGAACAATTTTTCAATCATCTAGCTTGGCATTCAGTCACAGTCCAAACTGCTAAATAATCTTCAAAGTCAGGCAACTTCATTCCTCCTAATTTCACAAACCCATCTTGATGCCACACACATGTAGGTTAGTGTGTGTGCGCGCATGAGATAGAAATAAAATTGCTAAAGTAGAGAGAAAAGATAAACAAAATTCCTACTTGCAAGCCACATGCTAATTCAAGTGATGTTTTGACATATATTCATAAGCAAGAAGAGGAATTAGGGCTCACAAAATTAATGATCAAACAATAGACCGAAACAATATGCTGAATTACCAAATAAACTTAGGAATAGAAAATAGTAGAGATCCTATCCAGGAAATTCTACTGCAGGAAATAGGTACAAAAGTATATAAACTGAGGTAATTATGTGGGCAAAGAACTGGTGGATGCAGAGAATAACAAGGGAATCAATTAGTGCATGGTGAAAACAGGACTAACATCTTGTAACATGGCTGAAAATAGAAGAGAATAATTCAGAACATTAGGTTTCAGCCTTAAGCATATGACATACTAGCCATCCAATCACAACTCATGTAGGAATTTGAATGCGAGTTAAAATGGGGAGTTTATAGCACATACAGGTTGTTCTCTATTATATTCAGATGATAGAACAACCATAATCCTTAGTCAACGTGGCTGAGATTTGGAGATTTGAATGAAGTAGATGAACCTGACCTGCATTTGGTACTACCGCCAGCCTTGGAGTTCATAGGTGTGATTCTCTTCGTAGTTGCAAGCTTCCGGACAAATAGAGGCACTCTTACAAGGATTATTATAATCCTAGTGAAACAGCTTTGGCAGATTCTATGGCATGAAGGAGATATGGAAGATCTCGTCGAATCCCCTATTTCAGCAAAATCACGCCTGATGCTTGGGATCCAGGGTATATCTCGAACATACCTGAATTTTAGGATTGGGTGCCACCACACATAGGATACTACAGTGTTATAGAAGGGATGTGAGTCTTCGAATCAGATCAAATTCCAGGCTGTTGAGACTGCTAGTCGATTTTCCAAAATTGCTTGAAGTTGGATTTCACCCCTGGGACTTATAACGGCCTCCAAATCACTAACGTAAGATGAAGACTTTAGCCATTTAATGGTGGAATGTGTGCTGCCCCTCCCTTAGGAACACTTGGGAACGAATCTCTAATAAAAAAACTTGAAATTGATGTTTCGGTGTTAATTCTTCTGTAGGTACCTCTGTTTCAGCAATGAATAAACCCATAGAAACTAAAAAACAATACAAAAAAGAAGTAGGAAGAAGACCTTTAACCCAAGGGGAAGGGAGTGGTCTCCACCACTAGCGTTAAAGTAGGTGGAGCCTAGACACATTCTAGGGTTTTGAAGGTCTTCAACCCATGAAAGCAAGGAAGAAAAAGAAGAGCCATGAATAGCCAAACCGTGAAACACCTTTCAAATTCTATTGCATCCTCCAAACTACAAATCGTGGGAGTATAAAAATACCCTTCCCACGGTTAGGTTTGACACAAAATCTAATGAAAGAACTCCCATACCCCTAAGAATAATAATCACTACCCAAAATAACCCCCAACTACAATAAATAACGAAAATATCTCTAATAAACTAACAAAGATAAAAATACCCTCAAAATATGTGTCCCCCTCCAACAAGAGACATAAATAACATAAAAATTAAAAGAGCAACTAAAGTAGCTGTGCGCATGGCCCAATCATCATCTCGGTCATGATGTCTGCATCACATCTCCTTTCCCTTCCTCCGGTCTAGTAATGTTTTCCTTACATCTTAGTTGGGTAGTTCTAAGTTTCCAACACACCCGCTTGTCTAGTTCTTGATGCAACAACTCTACAATATCTGGAGAGAAACTACCCCCTTTGGAAGCCCAAGTCCAAGAATTTTCAAAGAAAGAAGAAAGATGGCAGATGTCCTTGGAGAAGTGTTTAGGGATATTTTATTTGAATTTTTTTTGCATGTAATAAGGCTTTTTACAACCATAGGTTAGCTGATGCGGAATACAATACAATATATGCAAAATACTTGCAAATGATTCCAAATAACAGAAAATATCCCAAATAATCAATTCTAAAATTTTAACCCCAGTGGAAGTTTCGTAATTTTCCAAAAAGTAGAAAATTACCAAAATATACCCTTATGATGTGTCAGAAATTTTCAGGCTTCTGGGAATATTCTAGGCAGATTTTAAGGGTATTCTCCAAATTTCGTGAATTTAGGATGTCTCTAGTTATTTAAACTAGAAAACCCCCCATTATGTAAATGTGCTTTAATGGAGAAATCAATGGAAATAAGAAAATTCAATATAACTTCAGCAACAACTAGGCTTTAATTTACTGTGCTTACCTCTCAATTAGTAGCATCAAAGACCTCTCAAAATATGCTAAGATCCTTCCCAAATCAATGCTCCAAGGCAATCAAAAAATTCCCAAAAGGTTGTTGGTTTACTGTGTGCCGCCTGGTGCTATAACAACCAGGTCCTACTTGTTAGGAGTGGGGTTTAATGAATGGGGAAGGGGATTAGGTGGGTCGCCCAAGGTTTGTGAACAACCCTATGGAAGGGTTTTAGTAAAAGTGAAGTGGTGATGGGATGGTGATGAAGAATGTTAGTGGAGGTTATGGAAAAGTTGCAGAAAAATCTAATGACAAAGAACATGGGAAAAATGAGAAAGATGAAATAATAAGAGAAGAAAAGGAGAAGTAAGAGGATAGGAGAGAAGAAGATTGAAGGGAAAGTGAAGAGGAGAATTTCTCCTTACCTGAAGAAAGCTGTGAAGGAGAAGAGAGTAGCCCACTAATGGGAGACAAAATTTCAAACTCTTATTTCATAAAATTTGAGTGTATCATTACAATAGTAGGGTTTTTAAACCCTTTTTCTATAAAACTTAACTCAAGTTCCTAAAATACCCTCCCTAAGGTCTCACACGACCAACACTAATTAAACTCCTATTTAACTAAAAAAAATATAATGTAAAGTACCTAAACTACCCTCTAAACATTGCTAAACATTAACTCCCTAACCCATGGCTATAAAAGCCTTATTACATGTTGAAAAAAAAGTAAATAAAACCTCTAAAATACTCCCTACCAAGGATATCTGCCCCCTTTCTTCTTTTCTTGAGAAATCTTGGACTTGGGCTTCCAAAAGGGGTAGGTTTTCTCCAAAAATTGTAAAGCTGTTGCATCATTAGGAAGTTAGTGCTTAGCTATGTTTAGGGGGTAAATTGGGGACTTTATGTTATTTTTCTTTAGTCAAATAGGGGTTTAAATCAGTGCTGGTCGTATGACTGATTTCTAGGGTATTTTAGGAACTTGGGTTAAGTTTTATTGAAAAAGGGTTTAAGACCCTACTGTTGTAACTAGACACCCAAATTTTAAGAAATAAAAATTGGTTTTTTTTTTTTAACACAGGCGTGGGTAGGTCTTCTTCTTCTCCTCTATGATTTCTCAAGGTGAAAAACTCCTTTGCTATCTTCTTCCTCATCTTCCACCCTCTTCTAATCCCTACATAATCTCCTTCTTCCTTGATTCTCATCTTATTTGTTCTTCTTCTCCTTCCGCCCCTTCTTCTTCCATCAAATTATTCTCCATTAGAATTTTTCTGCACTTTTTGCATAACCTTCATTGCTTCTCCCCATCACCATCCCATAACTACTCCCCTTGTGCTAAAACCCTTCCATAAGGGTGTTCACAATCCGTGGGTGACTCACCTTGTCCCCTTCCCCATCTGTTAAAACCTACTCCTAACAAGTAGAAGCAAGTGGAGATAGAACCAAGTGGCAACCCTTAGAAAGCAATCCTTTGGGATTTTTTTTGAGTATTGTGGAGCATTGATTCGGAAGGGATCTCACATATTTTGAGAGGTATTTGGTGCTACTAATTAAGAGGTAAGCACAGTAAATTTATGCCTAGTCGTTGTTGGAGTTATATTGAGTTTTTTGGTTTTTCCATTGATTTCTCCATTAAAGCACCTTTACATAATTGAGAATTTTCTAGTTTAAATAGATAGAGGTGTCCTAAATTCATGAAATTTTGAGGCGAGCATCCTAAAGGTCTGCCCGGAATAATCCTAGAAGCCTGAAAATATCTAATTCGTCAGAGGGGTATTTTGGTAATTTTCCACTGTTTTGGAAAATTATGAAATTGTCACTGGGTCTAAATTTTCTGAATTGATTATTTGGGATATTATTTACTATTTGGAATTTGCTGCGTTTTGTATTGCGGTTCCACATCATTTGGTTTTAGAGCTTAGGTAACCAACTTACTTTGTTTTAGTTGGGATCCTAAGAGTGTTGACATGGCCATTCTAAGAGGAATGATACTTACATCTCTTAATGCGGTGGTGGATGAACAAGCATTGGAACTTGCAAGGTTGAAGAGGGAACTTCAACATTTAAATAAGAAGGTTGATGACAGGTTCAAAACTCTAACGATTCAGTTGGATATTCTTATCAAGAACATGAATTAAACCTAAGGTTCTAATAAGGGGAAATGAATTATTCAAGAAACTCATCAACAAGAAATTACCAAAAATGCCTCATCTAGTATAGTTGGCGGAGATGGTGGCAACCATGTCTAGTTTGAGATAGACTATCATAGGATAGACCATAGTCCTAGGTGGGATAGGCCTAGGTGAGACTTTGTAGAGGACCATGATTACTCCCGTTGTGCTGTACAACAGACCATTAGACGTAATTTGATTTTGTAGGTGCTAGATTTTTATGGTATTGGTGACACAAATGTGTTCCTTGATTGGTTACACAACGTAGAGTCTTTTGTTGATTTCCATAGTATTTCGGACAGTAAGCAGCTAAAATTTGTCGCATGTTTGAGGTTCTAGAAGCTAAGCAGAGAGCACATTTTCAGCTTACACAGATCCAACAGGGTTCCTCTACTGTGGAGGAATATACTAACTGATTGCTCTTTACTGTGGAGGATCCAACAGGCTCGATGGGATGATGACCTCACGATTGCTCTTTACAAGCATGGTTTGCGTCCTCAGATTGCAACAAATTTGTATTCAGCTCGCCTCCCTACGCTAGCTGGTGCCATTCATATAGCATACATTACAGAGGATCACTTAAAGGGAACCTAATAGAGACACTCTTTCCCTGATAGTTCTTCCCGCATGCAATCTTAGAGTCCAGGAACATCATTGAGCCATATAGTTCCTAGATCCCAACCTAATGGGGTACCAATAGTTCCAGGATGGACCTATTGACCCATTTCACCTTACATGTCTCACAGACTAGGAGGTTCTCCTCAGAGGAATAGTCCAGGTTGTTTCCAGTGTGGTAGCACTAGCCACAGGCAAACACAGTGTCCTCAATGAGTTGTCAGGATTTTAGATAAACATCTTACATCTGAGGATGATGAGGATGTAGAGGTGTTTATTCTAACTGATGAGATGTTCTTAGAGGCAGAGGCAGAAGCAGATCTTGAGCGACAGTGTTAGGAATAGTAAGAGAAGACAGTTGGTGTTTTTCATCCAATCTTGACCACTAGGGAGGTCAAAGATATTGAGGATTGGCGGCGTAACAGTCTTTTCCAAACCAGAATTAGGTGTAGTAACTAGTTGTGCTCACTTGTGATTGATGTTGGTAGCTGTACTAATGTTGTGTCTGAAAAGGCTTGCAAACAACTTGGTCTGAAAGTGGAGCCACATCCTTCACCATATAAGATAGCTTGTGTCAACAATACAAACTTGCCAGTTCAGGAGAGATGCCTTGTTACCTATTCCTTGGGGGGATTTACTGATCAGGTGATGTATGATGTACTACCTCTGAAGGTTTGTCATATATTACTTGGGCGTCTATGGCTCTATGACAAGAATGCGCAATACTACAGTTTCAAGAACACCTACTCCTTCTAGTATGGCAGAACGAAGATCACCATGATTCCTTGCAAGGATGCATTGGAAGTGAGGCCTAACAAGACTGCAGGTTCTTTTCTTCTCCATCAGATTCTAGTAGGCGATGGCATTTTAGGACCTTCACCCCAACTCAATGGGGTTGAGTTTTCTAAGAAGGGGGGAGTTGATGCAACAACTTTACAATATCTTGAGAGAAACTACTCCCTTTGGAAGCCTAAGTCCAAGATTTTTTAAGGAAAGAAGAAAGGGGGCAGATGTCCATGGTAGAGAGTGTTTTAAGGATATTTTATTTGAATTTTTTTTGCATGTAAGAAGGCTTTTTACAGCCATAGGTTAGGAAGTTAGTGCTTAGCAATGTTTAGGGGGTAAATTGGGGACTTTATGTTATTTTTCTTTAGTCAGATAGGGGCTTAGATCAGTGCTGGTTGTATGACTGATTTATAGGGTATTTTAGGAACTTGGGTTAAGTTTTATTGAAAAAGGGTTTAAGACCGTACTATTGTAACGAGACACCCAAATTTTATGAAATAGAAATTGGTTTTTTTTGAACCCAGGCGTGGGCAGGTCTTCTTCTTCTCCTCTACGATTTCTTAAGGTGAAAAACTCCTTTTCTATCTTCTTCCTCATCTTCCACCCTCTTCTAATCCCTACATAATCTCCTTCCTTGATTCTCATCTTATTTGTTCTTCTTCTCCTTTTGCCCCTTCTTCCATCAGATTATTCTCCATCAGAAATTTTCTGCGCTTTTTGCATAACCTTCATTGACTCTCTCCATCACCATCCCATAACTACACTTTTGCTAAAACCCTTCCATAAGGGTGTTCACAATCCTTGGGTGACTCACCTTGTCCCCTTCCCCATCTGTTAAAACCTGCTCCTACCTACTCCTAACAAGTATGAGCAGGTGGAGATAAAACCA
>JAOXJP010256213.1:0-21481 GCA_025762735.1 Platanus orientalis | reverse complement strand
TATATATATATATATATATATTTTCTTTCTGACCCGATTCGACCTGATAGACAATCTTTTAAGTATGGAAAAGATTGTATATGGAAATCTGCTTTTCTTGATGTATTTGGATGGCATTAGGGGGTGGACACATCAGTGCTGAAAAGTGATGAACACTCCCCAAAAACTGAAAGTCACTTTTAGGTATTGATATTCAACCCCTGATGCCATCCTAATACATCAGGAAAAACAAATTTTCGTACCTAATCCCACAGAAATTTGTTTTTCCTGATGTATTAGGATGACATCATGGGCTGAATATCAGTACCTAAAAGTGATTTTCACTTTTTTTTTGGGAGGGGGGTGCTTATTACTTTTCAGCACTGTTGTGTCCACCCCCAATGCCTTAAGGGTTAGAATTAGGTATGGAAATTTGTTTTTCCTGATGTATTAGGATGACATCAGGGGCCAAATATTAGTACCTAAAAGTGACTTTCAGTTTTTGGGGGGTGCTTATCACTTTTCAGCACTGATGTGTTCACCCCCTAATGCCATCCTAATACATCAGGAAAACCAGGTTTCCGTATATAATCTTTTCTGTATAAGTAGGGATGTACATGAGTTAAATTTTATTCAACTCAATTTGTACTTGTCATATAATGGTTAGGAACAGGCTCAGACTCGTAACAAGCTTGGATTGGCAAGCTTAGGCTTTTGAAGGTAAGAAAAAGTTCGATTCATTAGAAGAAAATAAAAAAGATCCAACGTCCTAGTAGCTCATTAACTTAATTTATTTTATTTGATCATTATTATTATTATTATATATAATTTTATTATAAAATTATTAACTAAATCAAGCTCTTAATGAGCCAAGTTTTTAGCAAGTTGAGCTTAGTAAAACTTAGATCAGGTTCACTTAATAAGCAAGCTTAAATAAAAGCTCAGGTTTAACTCACCAAGCTCAAAACAAGACTCTAGCTCAGCTCATTGACAATCGTACTTATAAGCATAGTTTGAGAATTTGATCAAATCGGATGGTTCGACCTAATTTAACTAAAATGACATCTTAACTAGTCTTATAGAAGCTCAAAACCATTATCTACCAAAAACCACGTATAACCGACAAAATCAATGAAAGCCGACCAATTTTTTATGAATTAGGTTCTAATGAAACCAACCGATTTTTTTATTTTTCTAGTAAATTAAAAAGAAAAATAATTTAGAAATGTGTATTTCTAAATTCCAATCCCACTTTCCATTTTTTTTTTACTTTTTTGGTATTTTATTACATTTTTGGTATATCTAAAAATTAAAAATCCGGTCATAAGCCTTCTATTGCATCATGATTGTTTTATTTATTGGTATTTTTTTACATTTTACTTATGATTGAAGTGAACGACAGTTAGATCATGTACACCGATGATAGAACCCTATTGGACCTGAACCAACCACATTACCTTTTTGATGGTCGGCCTGGATCTCAAAACTATGCTTACAAGTGAAGCTTGGCTTGTTTTGATCTCTCCATTTGGACGAACAATTTTCTTTGTATATCTTTTGTCTTCTATGAAGTCATATCCCCTGTACCACTTGTACCGTGTACCACATCCACCACAAGACATAAGGTGGTGGGGCCCATACTCAGTTTCAGTTGTTATGCATCTTATTTCTATGTCTATTGATATTGTTGTATTTTATTAAGTAACATTTGTTCAAGTTCTAGCTCTATTTGCATATAATCGGCTACAATCAACTGTCTGGTGTCACTTTTGCTGAAGTTGTTGGAGCATGGCTCACTCTGCTTGGCAGGTTGGTTCAAAAGATACCAGTTGGATCATCAGTTGGTCCATTGTGGGGAATACTGTGGAAGAGGACTCTGCTTCCTTCTCTGGTATCAACTTGGTTTCTACAGTACCATCATTCTTTTTAACCAAGAATAGGGTTGTAAAGTGAACCATTTCTATCTTGCCATGCATATTTTCATAGTTGCTGATTCATCTCTCTGGGAGAAGCAACTGGAACTGTTCATTGGTGAGTTGTCTTGGAACATAAGTACAATGAGGTACTCTATTTATGTCAACTTTGATGAACAAAGCATTTTCTGTCTGAGAGAATTTAGGGACAAGAATATCAAATCAGTGGTTCTGGATCTTATAAGCAACTTGGTGGTAAACAGTTGTTACATATGAGGTGGCAATTTGGGGGGCTCCTGTGATATGAAGTTGGATGGTCAATGCGTTAAACGCATGAGGGTCAGTAAGAGGAATGTTAAAGTTTGGATATAGTCTGATAAACACAATACCAACATTGGGGGTTGTTTGAATAGTTTTAATGACTGCATGCTTATAATTGGTAAACCTTGTATCCAAAAGGGCCAGATGGGAAACAACAGAAAGGTCTTTTCTGCCATGAAAAGTCAAGACAATCTTAACTGCTCCAAGGTGGATATGTGTATATCCCTAGGATAGCCATGGTTGGAGATATTCTCAGGGAAGTTCAATATAAAGAAAATATTCTGCTTCATCGGTCGGAACTTGGTTTTGGTTGAATTTTGATGCTTGAACATATTCTTTGACCATGGAATGAGTGTTTTTGCCAATAAACCTTTTAATGGATTTTTTCAGTCCTGTTGTGGGTTTAGCATATACAAAGTAGGGATTTACAACTAGAAAGTCTGTAAGAGGACCTTTGGCTTCTTCTGGGAGATATTCTATTTCATATAAATATTCCAACTTTGAAGAGGTAGTAGATCCAAAGGAAGAGGAAGAGGAAAACGAAGGTTGAAGAATTTCCATAAAGAAGAGTGCTTCTTGTATCTTTGATCTTTATTGCTACTTTCAACTTCTTAGCTTCGCTATTCTTTTGATATTTAAACAAATTGAAATATTCCTACTGTGTTGCATGCCACTTTTACTAACCTATCCTTTTGGCTTTCTCTTGAGACATTCCCCAGCCATGGAATATGCATTTTGGGCTTCTACAGTCCATACCTTTTATTATTCTACAAACATAGACCACGAGGAAGTAACAGACAAGACGCTATCAATTTTTCGATAGCCGAGCTTCTCTAGGGCTATTTTCAGAGCCAAGTTTCGCTATGATTTCTAAGTTTGTCCTAGTTTTCTGGTGTTTCTCTGTAATGCTTTTCTGGTGTAGCATATCCGACAAAGCGATAACTACAAAGCATACTTCGGGTTACTATCAAGTTTTCTGATGTAGAAGATCTGATATAACGGCAACTACAAAGCATACTAGTCATGACAAGAAATAGAGCATATTGGTCTGGGATGACTGAAACAGTAATCATGTTAGTGAAGCTAATAATGTTGTTAGTAACAACTTAGAACAAGCTACAATAAACTATGGTTTTAGCCAAACACGATTTTGGCTCTGATACCAAAACAACAAGTCCCAACAGCAAATCCTCCAATTTGAACAAGACAGCTCTATCCAAAAAAGAAGAAAGGAAAAAAGTCCCAACAACAAATCCTCCAAGAAAAATACAAAGATGGAGATCCATAAGTTGGACTCCTTGGTGACCCCTAGGAAAAATTAGATTATTATGTCCTCTATCCCAAAAGGAAGAAAGAAATTCTTGATATTCTTCCTCCTGATAATTGGGGAACAGATAATCTGACCCGTAAACCTCCTCCACCACCACCCACCTTACAGCCATATTATCAAAAGGCCCTTGCTCTTCTAAACAAATCCGGCCCCTATAAGCCACAAAAACCCATCCATCCTGTCCCACCCCCCAAGCAGTCTATTGATTGTTTCATGTTTTTCCTAGAATCTTCATCATACAAAGAACAATTTCCTTCGATTGAAGATTTCAAGTACCCCCAACAAAAGGTCAAACATCAGTGGAAAATCAAGAACCCCTCCACTAAAAATCCGGATGGCACTAACAAGAATGTTTCTCTTGCAGAAGGAGCACTAAACTGACAAGCAAAAAATGCAGTCATCCATAATCGAATTCTGCAAAAGATTATTCATAATAAAACATTTATGGCCTAGACAGTTACAAAAAAAGTTGTCCTCCAGTGAAGAAATAGTCTTGAAAATCAGGGTTAAGATCAAAACTCTGGAAAAAGAATTATATACCATTGCCATTACTATCAAATAATTATTTATTACATCACATCAAATTGTGATCAAAGAAACAGAAAAAAGGCATCTTGAAAATCAGCTTAAATTAATTAAAGCATCGACCAAGTTCTGGGAAGCCCAATAACCAGTTTACACCACTCCTTCATCTCAATCTTTTTTATCCAATTTATCTTCTGCTCTGCAACCCCTATCTCAACCCACTTACCAATCTGAAATAACTTTTCAACCTCTTGTACTAAACCAACACCTTTATGATATGTTTCCACAATCGTTATCATTCTGTCATTAAACCCCATTACACAAAACTAGTTCAGATTGAGCCTACCAAACCAATTTGTCCATTTGAGGAGTTGTGGGTTAAGCAATAGTTTTATCTTGAATTACAACATTATGGGGAAATAACCCCATTGTGTCTTGTGGTGGATGCGGTACACAGTACAAGTGGTACAGGGGATATAGTTCCGTCTTCTCTGACTATAAAGTTTTTCACTCTTTGGGCTAAATGTATGCCCACGACCATAGGTGCTTATTAGTTTGTGTTATATTGCCGTACAAGTATAAAATTACAAACTCTAGCTGATCTTAACCCAACTCAAACGCAAATTGTGCAAGAGTGAGAACACTTAGTTCGGGCTGGGCAAGCTCAAACCCAAGCCAAGTTTGAACTTGGTTTTGGTTGGCACCACTACAGGTTGGGCTTGGATTGGTTCCCCAACGCACCCAACCGACCCAAGTTTCACCCATAACTACAACAATTTTTTACCCTTTGTACCACAAAATTATTAATGGTCCACTGGAGCCGGCCAAGGATTGGTTCAGGGCCAGGCCATAATACTTTCACAAGGGAGTTTGTTCTCCCGTGTTCCATGCATACAATCTTCACCATCATTACCCTTACATTTGTGGACGAGCAACTTTTGACCTGTTAATTACACATGCAGAGCCTAAGGGGTTAGTTCTTTCATTTAGAATGCTGTTAAGATTGCTTTTTTATTTAACCTTGTAGATGTCCTCCCACCTATCCAAATAGTCTTTATTAGAATTTTCCTTCCCTCCCACAAAAAACTTCTTTGAACCTGTTCCACTTTAGATAGAGAGATTAAGAAGTGAAGCTTTAAATAAGAAAATTATGTCTCCTAATGACATGCTTTAAAAAAATTAGACTTTCACCAAAATTTGCATATGTAAATTCCGAAATTTTATATATCTTGGGGTCACACCAAGGAGAGGCCAAAAATACTTTAAAGGCTATTCTTTTGTTGTAGAACAAAATAATAATAATAATAATAATAAATAAATAAATAATCATTTGAGGATATAGGCCATGAAATGTTAGGAATGTCCTTAAAAAATATTTGATGGGTCTTACTCATGTTTGTCATTTTATTAAGAATACATCATGAATTTACACCAAATTTTTATTAGGATTTTATTTCATTTTAGGTGTCTAAATTCTCATAAATGGATCACAACCACGAGAAAGATAGTACGACATTTATCATATGCATCTATAGTATTTGACATCAATTATTAAAGTAAAACATTTTTTTGATAATAAATTTAACTGCATTTCATTAAAATATGGAAAGCAAGTCATTACAAAAAGAAATACAATTCAACACACGATCCGAGTCATTTAAAGCAAGCAGGGCCATCAAATGGACCACATGATTAGCTTCCCACCTAATAAAGCATGATACTGTTATGGTACCAAGAAATTAAAACTTTGATTTTCAACACATTTTGGAATGTGATTTAGATTGAATTCATTATACTTGTGCTATGTGCTGAATTCGCTTAGTATTCATAGCTCTCTCTTCTCCCCATATTTGGACGTCTCCACTCCCTCAATTTTTTTTTTTTTTTTAATAGAAATGACCTTCTATGTAAACACAATACATAGGGAAGTCTATAGAGTTGCTCCAATGTATAGAATAAATATGTATTCAAAGCCAAATAAAACCTCATAGTGCTATACATTAGCTATCCATTTGGGTTGCTCAAACATAAGAAAAAAAATAAATCTTTTTTGGATAATAGGAAAGAAATAAATCACAATTAATCCCAAGTTTTAAAACCAATATAAAAGTCCTCAACAGCATAACGAAGATTCAATATCAAATCTTACCTTACATAAAAATGTAACAAAAATTGATCAAATTTAACTAAGATGTGGCCAACGATTCAAGAGGAGGAAACTCCATTATAGGTGATTTTACATTCTCTGTTCATAGACAAGAAGAAGGGAAATTAGTCTTTGATAGATCAGGCATATCTATGAGATTTATCTAATCCATCTATACCATTTGCGAGGAAAAGAAAGCGAATTTAAATTGCAAATTTTGGTAAAGTATTACGCTTTAAGGGTGTACATGGGCCAGGCCAGGCCTGGAAGAAACCTATGCCTCAGGGACAGAACATGGCCCAACTAGATTTGCGGGTCTGGGTCTGCCTCAAAGCCCATGGTCATTGGTTTTTGGGGTAAGATTATGGTTATGGTTTGGTTGTGCTAAATTTTCTTGAATTTTGAAGATCAAAAGACCAGGACCGGTATAGAAGAAAGCTGATGATTGAAAGTAAGATCATACAGTTATCTACATTCAGTATTATATTTGCAACAAATGAGTACACCATTTCTCTTGTCTGTTTTTTATACACATAAAATAATATCTGCAAGCACAATATAAGGACAGGTAGCATACAAATAAGGAGTTAAAAAGATCTCTCCCATGTCCAAAATCAATGCAATTTGACTAACTAGCATCAAAACTAAGACAAGTTTAAGCAATCCAAAAAGAATTACCCTTAAGAATCCATGCATGTCTTGGATCCTTTCACAAGGAAGAGACCTACATAATAATGTAAGAATAACAACAATGACAAGAATATTTGTGCTCTTTCTCCTTCATTTTGATAAAATATATAGAGTTCAGTCGCGAAGTTATTCAGGGTCAAGAAGAAACACTTATTTTATAATTCATTGAATGAATGAAGAGAGGCTAGGTGGATTACATTAATGGAATCTCATTTTTGGGGACAGATTCTAGTATTATATACTTAATAATAATATATTCAACATCAAATCCTTAAAAAATGAGCTATCATTTTTTTTTTTTTTTTGATAATAAAATATTGAATTTAATTATTAAAAGTGGGTGGAAAGACAGCTCTGAAAAGCTCAGAAATTATAGAGTGGTTATGGAGCATATTTTCGTGTCTACATTTATTAAATTACATATGTAATATCGGCATTTAAGGCATGATTTAAAATTCAAATATTTTGTGGTCATTTATAAAGGGAATATACTTCCTTGCCAATCACTTGAATATGAATTTAATAAATGTTTTTTTTTTTTAATTTTGAATTTTGCCTATAACCGTAATAACTGTTAATAGTGCTAGGTCTAGAAATGTTACATTATGTTGTTATATAACACAAAAAAATAATGGCCATTTTAAACAATTATTACCATTGTAATAGGTATTATCTAGCAAAAAAAAAAAAAAAAGCATATTCAATTATTAGGGTAAGAATATGATCTCCATTTAAAATGAAGAGAATGTTAAACCAAAAACTGAAAAGAATATTTTGGTAAATACAAATGTAATATCCATTGTGTATTTATTAAAACACCCTCTTATCTCATATTTATTTACCGAAATTCCCCTAGTGAGTATCACTGATTGCTTATTGGAACCGGTAGGGTTTCTTCCCATTTGAAATGAAGATGATTCCAATTCAAGAATTGGCTTAACCTCAATCTGGTAGGGCCATGGATTGTCGTATATAGAAAAAATCAGTCATTGGAATAGGCATCAAAAAATTCAAGGGTGCCAATTGTTTACTAGTTGGAACATCGTAGGTGCCTCTTTTCAATGTCTAAAAGGATGGATAAGATGGAATGTGAACATAGCAAACATCGCAAAAAGAGCAATGGGACATGAAAAGGTGTTTCCCCTTATTCCTTCTTACCACATTGCTTATCAATTTGATCCACTAAGATATATTGCAATAAATTATAAAATTTATCCCGAATTTTTTATTTATTAAGCATGGACACCCCTTTTTTAATCTAATCATATGTTTAAGATATACATGATGGGATAATGTCAGATATTTTTCAACCCATTTTGTTGTCTTTGTACAAGGAGTTTGATCTATGTTCGATGAAAATAGAGTTTGATCTATGTTCGATGAAAATAACATTAGTTGCAATGCTTAATTAATAGTTCCAAACATTGTCTCTTTGTTTTTTGGGCATTGGAGCAGGCAAGGTGTACCCAAGTTCCTCTGTTGCTCTTTTCGAGTGTTGCTCTTGTTGTTCTCATTATAGAGTGACGTGTGGTAAAAAGAAGTACTGAAGGGTAATGAAATCTTTTTTCTTTTTTAAATCTCATTTTGAGCTAAGTGACTTTATTTTTGCCATGCATCACACTATGATGAGAGCAACACAAGAACAGCACGAAACAAAGCTACAAAGGATCCTCTTTTGGGCAAGTGGGTTAGTGGCTAGTTGCCAGTTGGCGAAGGACTGGTTTTGAACCAAGTCAATGATAGGAACCCCCAAAGACTTTTCCAACTTTGTAAAGCTGGCATCTTCCCTTTCGGTGATGGAGGGATTCGTGATACTATAAGATTTAGACCACTGAATATGGTTGTCCGGAATGGGACCCCATCAGCGGTGAGCTAAAAATCAATGCTTAACAATCTTAAGAAATGAAAATCAATATGGAATTATGCTTTTCCCAACTGTTTAGGGAAAAAGTTATTAATAATGTTAGCATGTCTTCTGAAGCACACTAAATCACAAGGAAGAAAATGTTCTGTGATGAAAAAGTGTCTGTTGTGTGTATGATGAATGATAATCCAACATTTTTTGGGGGTTAAAAACGTCCAAAAAAATGTTCAGATGAAAGAATAGGTATTCAAAAAGAGGCACCAAATTCAGAAACCCATTGTGTGTCAATCAATGCACAATTATAGAGGTCTGTCTCAACACAGTTCCCACAAGATTCGTTTGCACACAATCCGAGCCCCATAATTGTGCATTGAGGGACGAACAATGGTTTTTTGAATTTGATCTCGCTTGGAACACCTATTGACTATTGTTTCATCGGAACATTTTTTTGGACCTTTTTAACCCCCTAAAACAATACATGTCAGCTTATCATTCACCATACACACTACAGACACTTTTTCATCATAGAACATTTTCTTCATTAATGTAATACCCTCTTTGTCAGATCCGTTTAGACAAGAGATAATTCAACCCAAATTATATGTTAGTGTTCTTCTCTCCCTTCATTTGGTGGAAGCTCATCTCTGATTTTATTTTGATTAAAACGTTGTTTTTTTTTTTTTTCCATTTGAAATTGCACTTTGAGACCTCTAATAAATATTTTAGATATAATAAAATTGCTTGAAAGCATGACGGTTCATGAAAGAGATAAATTTAATTTCAAGATATTGTAACAAGAAATGTTATAGAGATTACTCCTCTCCTTAACCTTAACCTCGTGTTATGTCTTTTATCTACCAAGTTAAGGGTAATCAGGAAAAGAAAACTTGTTTAACAAGAAGGAGAAGGAGAAAAGAAAGAGACGACTTGGATTGCCCTGATTTTGGATACATTGTTGTACCAATCCGGATTTTGTGCACACAAAATTTACATGCAATTTTTGCACACATACCAAGGGACGGACATATCAGCGCCAAAAAGTGACAAGCACCCCCCAAAAAGTGTAAATCACTTTTCAGTGCTGAGATGTCTGCCCCTTGGTCCGTGTGTATAAATTGCACATGGATTTTGCGTGCACAAAAAAGCCAGGGGAAGGGCCATTATATAAAGGGAATTTCATTGATCTTTAACCATATGGATAGATAATGTGGCCAATAAAAACCGTTTGTATGATAGAACCCTTTGGATTGGTCATGTGTTCAATTCTCAATCCACATCAGTCCCAAACCCCTCTCATTACTAAACTATTCTCCTATGAACCAATTTTTAAAATACTAACTCCAAAAAACACTAGGACGAAATTTGGAGAGGTGTATTAGGCTTAAACTTGTCATACAAGATGAGGTGATGTGGCACCCAAGTGTAGCTCTTTTTGGAGACCACCTAAGTTGCCAAGTAAGATTCATGGGTGGTTAATATCCATTTGCCTATCAGACACGGTCCCAGAAGAAAATGACAACCCCCCTTTAATTCCATGGAAAAGGCATTGGCTAAAAAACCCTTTTAGAAGCAATATTTAAAAAAAAACCAAGAGGCATAGGGAAGGTAAGTGATTTAGTTATTTCTTAATTAATGCTTACATGTGGTTTTAATGTTCTGTCACCGTAGGGGTGGAGAAAAGTTTCATGTCTACTCACACTATCTCAAATAATGAGGACAAGCCAGCCTCTCCAAGATATGAGATTTGTATTTTTTGTCATGTCCAGGAATCTTTTCGTAATTTTTAGAATTTATGGAGTGGCATAGGCTTTCTATAACTCTGGTGATTCTAAGATAAGGAGTGGAAATTTTCTATAATGTAAACAAAAAAACATATCACCCTATGTTCTTGCTTGTAATTACCCTCTTTTATCCTTCTGTCTATCCTATACCATAAACTCAATTAATAAACAAAAGTAACTAATTTACCCTGAGTTACTCATGGGCTAGACCTCAATTTTGGCCGCAGAAGATTTGCTTCCAATCTCCTGTGATAAAAATGGGTGTGACCAATGTCAGGCATGCAATAAGTACTGATTCATGATATTTTTTTCCTGTCCAGAATTTTGTATGTCCCACTGTATCCTCTACCACAGGGTGACACATAAATAGGGAGCAAATATTCATTTGAACACACTTTTTTTACAATTTTAACCTTATACACCCCATTTTTATGGGTACCTACTTTTTCATTTGAAAATTGTGTTTTATAGTTTTAATCCTCTGCATCCGGGCTTGGATTATGTGAGAACGAATCTTGTGAGAACCGTGAAAACGACATCAGAGGAGCTGACGCATCAGTACCGAAAAGTGATTTGCACTTTTTTGGGGGGGGCATTTATCACTTTTCGGTGCTGATGTGTCCCTACCCTGATGCCGTTTTCTTAGTTCTCACAAGATTCGTTCTCGCCTAATTTTTAGCATCTGCATCCAGCCTTTGTGTGTAGGACATAGTAGGATACAAAAAATCATGGACAGAATATTTGTTCCTATTGAGTTGTAGTTTTATTTCAGCCTTCTGATCTTGAAAGTATCCAACGGTTGGCCACTTACTTTGGAGTTAAAGACTCCTTTTGTGACAGCTAAAATGGAGTGAAAAAAAAACCTAATAAAAAAATAAATTATAGAGAAAATAGAGAGAGAATAAGCCATAAGAAATCTTGTAGAGGTTTTCTTAAAGGATTCGAGAGTATATAAGGGGATATAGCACATTGTTTAACCACATAAAAATCTTTTATTTTTTTATGTGTCTTTGTTTTTTTTTTTTTTTTTTTTTTTTTATTATTGTTTCTATTGTGCTAACAATTGATATTAAAGCTTCTGATTCGTGTTAGGGAGGAAAAGTACAAATATTTTTTATTCGAAGGGTAATTTTTTAAAAATTTTGGGTTTATTCACTACGGTAATAAGGGCTTTAATTGGTTAGTTCTATGTGGATAAATTTAATAGAAAATGTAATTTTACTCTTTGGAAAAGAAAGGTAAAGGATATATTAGTACAACATGATTTATATAAGGCGTTATAAGAAAAGAAAAACAGGTCTAAGGAGATGATGAATGATGATTGACAAGACATAAATATGAGAGTTCTTAGTAAAATTTGTCTTTATCTTGCAGATAATGTATTATTTAACATTATAGATAAGGATTCAATAGCAGTTTTATGGAAGAAGTTGGATAAACTTTATATGGGAAAAAGTCTCACCAACAAACTATATATAAAGCGGTGATTATGCGGCTGAAGATAGAAGGATATACAAATTTACTGGAACACTTAAATGTGATCAATTAACTCTTGAATCAATTACATAAAGTTTGATGTTAAGGTGGAAGAAGAAAACAATACTCTTGTACTTTTTACCTCGTTTCTCGATTTTTTCGATAATTTGGTAACAACATTACTGTTTGGGAGAGATACAGTAAGCCAAGATAATGTCATGACATCACTCCTATTTAATGATATTAGAAATAAACCAAATTTTAAAATATGTTAATATTTTGGATTGATTGGTTGGGTTGAGAATTGCAAAAGAAGGTCTTTGTGATGGGATCGAGGGGAAATGGAAAGGTGTAGTGTTTCCACTGTAAGGAATATGACTACATTAAAAGAGATTGTCCAAAACATGCTGACCGATAGAAAAAGTGAATCATAATACAACATTGTTAAAGGAACGTGATGAATACATTAAAGATGTTCTCACAATCTTTAAAGATATAAATACTTTTATTCATGATGAATGAAAATTAGATTCAGGTTGTCATGTTCATATGTACAATGAGAAATAATATTTTGATACGTTAAAAGATAAAGAAGAGAAGTGTTGTTTTTTTTGGGTAATGGATCCACATGTGATGTTACGGGTATTAGGGCAGTGAAAATCAAGATATTTGATGGAATGGTTTGCACTTTAGATGGTGTGATATATGTCAAAAATATGTGAATGAATTTGACATCGCTAGGCTGGTTGGGTCCCATGGCTTGTAGGTATTCAAGTATAAGTGAGAGCTATTAAAATTACACGCGGTTGTTTAATATTGATGAAGGGAGAAAAATATGATAGTTCGTATCGTCTAATAAGGAGTACAGTAATTAATGGTATTTTTTTCACCTCGATGGAGAGCTATGGATGGGATGTATGGAATAATAAATGCTTGTGCAAAGTCTCTTTTATAGCCAAATCAAAGACAAGTGTTATGAATATTTAGGTGACAAATAATGGTAAAACAATTCATACGATTAAAAATGATGGATCAAAGTCTTCTCTAGAATTGAGTAGACGAATTAATTTGAGACAGTTACACATGTGCATTGATCATGTTATGATCGAATTGAATGATATTAAAATTGAATTGATTTGATGATATGTATAACGGTGATTCTTTAAAAACAATGATTGTCATAGTAATAACTAACATGTTATGATTTAGGTTTGAAATTGAGGTGTGTTTTAGATATAAATATTACAAAATTCACTAAGAATGATAAGTACAGTTTTTTTCCAAAGCAGTCCCGTAATGTATATCAACAGGGAGTATGATGCACATCTCACAAGTACGTCTCACAAGTTTGGTGTCTTAGCAATGGTACACGTGTAGCTAACATCAGCATGAATCTTCCGGGCTGAAAATAAAACCAAAGGAGGTTATCGGTACATAAAACAAGTAGTGAGGATAGTCCAGTAATTTCATTTTCAGAAATCAAAATACATAAAGCCCCTTCTTCGCCATAGTCGCTCTCTCGTCAACCCCACTCATCTCTGCTGCTTTGTCGAAGAAGCATGTCCACCTCCTCCGCCCCTTCTCGCAAGGTTCATTTTCCCCCTTTGCTTCCGTGCCTTAGTTTCTGATTTCTGCTTCTATCTTTCTCTATCTGTTTCTATTTTTTTCCCCTGTTTTCTCTTTGCTTAATTGTGATGTTTCAGGCTTTGAGCAAGATCGCATGCAATCGACTCCAGAAAGAACTCCTTGAATGGCAGGTTAATCCTCCCGTAGGATTCAAACACAAAGTCACTGATAATCTTCAAAGGTTTGGATAATTAGGGTTCATTTTTTCCCTCGATTTTACCACCTTTTTTCCCCTTCGCTTAACTAATGATTCATTTTTGTTGTTTTCTTGAATTTGCGTTTTATTTGTTTTTTTGTTTTTTGTTTTTATGAATTTTGATTTTAAGGTGGGTTATTGAGGTTAATGGGGCTGCGGGAACTCTTTATGCGAACGAATCATATCAACTTCAAGTCGATTTTCCCGAGCATTACCCTATGGAAGCGCCACAGGTAAGGAAAAATCCAATTTTATAATTTTTTTTCTGTTATCTTCTATGAAAAATTCCCTGAAAATTTTGATCTTTTTCTTTTGGGTTGGGCAGGTTATTTTTCTTCCTCCCGCTCCTATGCATCCCCACATTTATAGCAACGGCCATATATGTTTAGGTAATTTCTGAGAGGATTTAGTTTGCTAAGTTTCTGATCATTTATTTGGATTTTCTGCTGGAGTAATGCTAGGAGACATCTCTTATTCATGTGCTGGATGTTACTGGTCTCCATTCACAATCATGGCAACTCTAGAAATGCCCTAGAGTTGCCCAGTTGAGTACATGGGAAGGGTGGTCTCCCTAGTAATTATCTTTCTGTTGATGTGGATCTGTTTAGTGATTTATCATCTGTGCAGTAATTTTATGTGTTTCTGGTTCATTGGTTCTTGGAAATGTTTATTGTTAGATGCTTGCATCTTCTTTTATTTTTATAGCATTTGTAAGCCAGGTATCCCTCTTATTGTGCTTTGTTAAATAGTATCTGCAGTTGTAGTTTGGTTGATAATAGAATGGTTTCTACCTTGACTGAATGCATTTCTTTATGGGGGGCAATGCTGCACTTCTTGCCTTCATCTGTGAAGTTCCCCTTTGGTTGTGTGAGTTGAATTTTATTCCTTTGTCGCGGTTGATTATTTTCTCTAGCATTTACTATAATTTCAATATTTTATTAATTAAATGTGATGTACTATTTATTTTATTGTTCTTTATTGAATATATTCTAACATAATATGGTATTACAACAACAGTTTTAGAATGATGAGATGGTAGCACATATAACACGGATGATGGTTGATATCATCTGTTATTTGGTGGGGCATTTACATATATGAATATAATGGACATACTACAGGTATCATGGCACAGTTGAAAACTGTGACTGGTATTGTATTTGCAGTCCTTGGGTCTCCCCGCCTTCTTTTTGTGTAAGTTCTTTTAGTTGATTGTATCTGTTTGGAGGTCCCATCCTTTTTTTCTCTATCCTGTGGATTGTTTCTTAAGTTTTAAAAAAAGACCCGGCTGGGAAGAGATATCGCCATATAGATAACTTTATCATTGCTTTTGAGCAGCTAGATAAGTCGATCCCAAAATGTGTCATTCTCTTTCATGTCCATTTACATTCTTTTCCCACCAATGCTACTAGACTACACATAACAGCATTGTGTATAAGCATTATATTGTTAACATGGTCAAGTAAAATTATCGTAGGAGATTCCGAGGAAGAGGGAGTTTGAGTATAGTATGATGCCTGCGTGATGGAATACTTGGAAGCATGGATACTTTAAAAACCTTGGCATATCCGTGTCTGACACATATTGGACACAAATATGGACATGCCTGGGATACATCTGCATGGGTGTCTCCAACTGTCAGAGAATAATTTTTTTTTTTTTTTTTGACACATTGGGGACACGACAGAGACATGTCGGGATACTTTTGAGACACGACACCTAGGAAGTTTTTGGTAAAATGACTAGAAGAATGGGTTAATTGAAGAAATATAAAAAAAGAAGGGTATTATAGTGAATACGGTTAAGAATGAAGTAAGATGGGAAATGGGGGCATCGGTTGTAAAACCAATGGCCCCAACCCTTCGATAAGAGAGAGGAGAGTAAGAGGAAAAGAGAAGGAAAGAAGAGAAGAAGAAGAATGAAGAAAAAGAAGAAGGGAGGAAGATGAAATGCATCATATGTTTCAACTTTCAGGTTAGTTAGGACTTATTTATTTCTTGGTCATCTCATCTTAAGTTGAGTTATTTCGTCTTCTTCATATTTTTTTCTACTGTGATCGTAAACTCAGTTGTTTCTCCCCCGATTTTCCTGACACTAGTTATTGCTCCATCATACATATCCTTAACTAGGTCAATACATCTACTTGGGACCCCTTTCTTATCCAAAACTCACCAAATGATCTCTCTTGCTACTCTATCGTATGCCCTCTCTATTGAATTCTCTAGATCAATAGAGACCATGTGAAGATTTTTCTTCTTCTTTTTGTACTTTTCCATCAATCGCCGAAGTAAGAAAATAGCTTCAGTTATTGATATCCCAGGCATAAATCCAAACTGGTTTTTAGAAACTCTAGTTTTACGTTTTAGTCAATCACTCTCTCCCCTAGTTTCATTGTATGGCTCATAAACTTGATCCCACGATAATTGGTGCAATTTTGAATATACCCCTTGTTATTGTATATAGGAACCGCAATACTTTTCCTCCACTCATCCGACATTTTTTTTAGTTCTAATGATCTTGTTAAAAAGCTTAGCTAACCATGATAAGCTATAGTATCCCATACATTTCGAAACCTCAATTAGGATACCATCTAAGTCCTAGTGCTTTTCCTATCTTCATCCTCTTCAAAGCCTCTTTAACTTCCAACACTCTAATCCTACAAGGATATCTATGACCTCTAATCTTCTCTACTCTACTGATTCTAGACCGACGTATCAGGGAAGAAATAAGTGAGTTTGCGATCGAAGTAGGCTTGCACCAAGGGTTAGCATTGAGTCTGTACCTTTTTGCCCTAATTATGGATGAGTTGACTACGCGTATGTTATACAAGAGGAGGTGCCATGGTGTATGCTGTTTGCTGATAATGTTGTGTTGATTGATGAGACTAGAGAGGGGTAAATGCCAAGTTGGAACCATGGAGGGATGTTTTAGATTCAAATGGTTTTAGGATAAGCTAGACTAAAACAAAATATATGGAATGCAAGTTTACCAAAAATAGGAGTAGAAATGGGGGAGTAGTTAGAATTGATGACCAAGAGATACCTTGGAGTGACCATTTTTGTTATCTTGGTTCAATCATGCACAAAGAGGGAGATATTTTGGATGATGTAGCTCATAGAATTAGAGTAGGATGGTTGAAGTGGAGATGTGCTTTTAGAGTGTTGTGTGATAAATGAATACCACTAAATTGAAGGAAAATTTTTATAAGACCAATCATGCTTTATGAAGCAGAATGTTGGGTAGCCAACAAACAAAACGTACATAAAATGAGTGTGGCTAAAATGAGGATGTTGAGATGGAGTGGCAAGATTAGAAATGATAGAATTTGGAATGAATACTTTTGCGAGAGCTTAGGTGTGGCACCAATAGGTGATAAAATGAGGCAAAGTCGACTGGGATAGTTTGGTCATGTGCAACGAAGACCAGGGAATGCACCAGTGAGAAGGAATGAGACGATGCAGTTGAAAGTGCTAGAAGGACTAGAGGAAGGCCAAAATTGACCTGGGTTGAAGTCGTAAGGAGAGGCATGGCAGCTTGTAATTTAATGGCAGATATGACCCTAAATAGAGTGGAATGATGGAACAAGATTCTTGTAGTCGACCCCAAATAGTTGGGATAAGGCAATTTGTTGTTGCTGTTTTGTTTGTCGGACAACAACATGATCATCTCACAGCTAGGGCTGGCCGAAAGTGATCCTTTACTACTAATTGATTCACGCTTGGTTATTTGTTATTTATTTTTTAAACATAAAATTAATATAGAATCTAACTAAAAATATAAATAAACAAATTAATTAATTGTCGTATCCCTACCGTATCGTATTCTACCTTTTCAAGATTTTTCGTATCACCATGTCCGTATCATATCATACCTGTCCCGTGTTAGTGTCCATGCTTCCTAGATGGAATATTGTCTAGATCACCATATAGGGAAATAGAATCATGTACTATCCGTATAAAACTTTGTTCGTTTCTATGTATGCTTGTTATGGATATTATGAACTATGAAGTGACCCTTGTTGGACTTAGTACATAGACTTACTATTTCAGTCATGAAGAAGCAAATTCTTCCACTTTTAAGTGAAACATAAACCATTTATGGATGTGCTGTCACTCTTAGTGGTAAACAGCAGTTATTTAGGCAGCAATTTCAGTTGCATCCATTTTCAGTATCCCAATCTCCAGGCTTCAGCATGTTCCATTCAGCTACCAACTCCTGTGTAAAAATTATCCCAAGGATAGGATTTTGGGCATGCAGCTGTGAGAGCTTCTAAGGTAAGGGGTAACTGCATCCACCTAACCATGGTTTCCTAGGGTCATGTCCTGTCTACGTTCTTCCTGAGAAAGCATAGAGAAAATCTCAAGAAGCCTGATTCAAAATTTGGTGCTGACTGAGATGGTACCACTGCTTTGAGCATCTAGATGATAGTGATTTTTGAAAAGGCAAACAAAGGGCTACACATTGTCAATCCCTTTCCCTTACATATAAATACCCTTCGGCAATGAATGGGGGGTTGCATGTTGGAGCAATCATCTGGATTTTATTTTAGTTTCTAGACACTTAACTTACAAGTGATGACACATTTATTTAGCAGAAGTATATCTGAACCCAACTGTTATTCCCTTCAACATCTTTATTTCTTATTTTATCACATCTCATCAACATTTTTTTGAGAGACAACATCTCACATCTCACCAATATTGAGTAATTAATATTATATTTATTTATTTTTTGGAGCAAGAATGATGCAGCACAGGCTGGACAACTTGTATGGCAGCAAGTAATTGACTAACCAATCTCTAAAACAATCATATCCCATCAATTCACATCAAGTAACATCATAGAATTCACTTCAACAAACACTTGCACATTAAACCAAACACCTTGTAAGCACACCAAATACACACAGTTGAGTGTGTTCAAATAATTGGTTGAGTAATGGCTTCAAATCAAGTGCAAAGACACCAATTCCAGAGCAGCTGAAAATCATGGATGTGATTGTTCTGACTGTGATTTGTAAATTAGCAAGAATGGTTTTATAGGTGGCCGCATGGATGGGTTAATGGCTTTTGTATTTAGAGTATAAGAAGACAACAGGGAAGAGATTGGATGAGTGGCTTGCAGGCAAAAGGATGAGGTTTTCTGGTCATCTGGTGGGAAATAGAATGATAGCAAAAAAGAAATAGAATGAATAGCAAAAAAGAAATCCTTGCAAAGTGGATTTCACACAGCAAAAAAGAAATAGAATGAATAGCAAGAGGTCAGGTGCTGGAAATTCTGGGCAGCAAGAATAATGTAGATTAGATAGGATTTTAAAAGATGAGTATGGTGGGGTTTGAGAGTAGCTGAGTGGTTTTACTGGAGGTTAGATTTTAGATGGAAATATTTAGGTTGTAATGTTGGGTTTTAAGGGTTGATATCAAAAAGGAATCAAAGGGATGGGTAGTAATGGTGGCCGGCTACTTAGGAGAGTGTTTAGAGAGTGGTTTAATGAACATGGAAGTAGATGAGGGATGAAAAGAAGGTTTTTGGGTTATGGGGGCAGCAAGCTTTAATGGAAGAAAAATCCAGAAAATAAAGAAGAAGAGAAGGAGAAGATGGAATAAATATGATAGTACCTAATGAGGAAATCACCAACCTAAGCCTCCAAACTTTGGCACCTCAAGCTTGAAGAAAAGAGAGTCTCCTTGAAGAAGAAACTAGGAAAAGTTTTTATTAATTCCCTCATACCAATACAAAAATGTGCAGCCCTATATATGGGCTCACAAACTCATGAAAATGGCAAGAAACTAAATTAGAAACTCCTAAACTATTAGCTTACTTGTTACCTAAGACTTTCCTAAACTCGAAACTACTAAAACTTTTTTTTTTGGATGAATGAAAAATTTTATTGAGAAAGGGGACGAGGTGTCCCAAAGAAAGAGAAACAAACAATAGAAAACAACCGACCCACCAAGAAACAACACCAGCTACAAAACTACAAAGGGTGGCACCCGATTATCCCCTCCCAATCTCTCTTGATATTAGACGGTGATAAAAGCTCACAATCTTTACATTGAGTGACCCATAAGAAAATGAGATCTCTCGCCCGCTGGTAGACTCTGAATGAAGGCTCCGCAAACCCCTCAAAAGTCCTATTCCTTTCCAACCATATAGATCAACACATTGCCATCGGAACCAGGCTCCAAATCCATTTCCCTCTTACTGAAAAGGCAGTGCCTTTCCGGGAAAGAAGCAGAGAATGCAAATTTGCCGGAAAAACCACTTCATCCCAAAGTCCCCAAGGACCCCGAACCAAACCTCTCAAGCAAAGGGGCAATGCACTAAAGAATGAGATACAAATTCCTCATCCACCTTGCAAAGACAACAGTGATTAATAAAAAAGAGGCCCTTCCTTCTGAGCAAGTCAATTATCTGAATTCTGCCCAAAGAAGCTATCCACATGAAAAATTGAACCTTTGGGGGAACCGGGGGTACCAGAGTGGAATGACGGAACAGGATTCGTGTAGCCGACCCCAAATAATTGGGATAAGGCTGTTTGTTGTTGTTGTTGTTGTGGGGGAACTGGGAGGTACCAGATGATTTTCCACGGGTTTGGGCTATCCGCATGCCTACCAAAGAGAAGGGCATAAGAACGCACACTGAAGAGACCATCTGGAGATGCTGCCCAAACTTTCCTGTCATCTTCATAGGGATTTAGAACTACTGATTCAAGTCTGGCCAGGAGGTTGACAATGTCCTGAACTTCCCAATCAAACACTTGCCTCCTAAGAATAGGGCACCAAGAAGGAGGATTAGAGCCGAGGTCCAAATAATCCTGGACAAGAGCATCAGGGTTGACTGCCAAAGAGAAAACTGAAGGGTACACCCTTTGGATCGGATTCTTATCACACTATATGTCCTTCCAAAATTTAGTCTTCGAACCATTTCCTAACTCAATCCTCAAACCGCCTTCAAACTCACCAAAAAACCGCATAATGCCCTTCCAGGGGCTAAGATCATAAGATCCACGGGTGGGGCATGGGTCGCCATTAGGAAGAACACCATGGCGAGAAACAACAACCTTCCTCCAAATACTACTCGCTTCCCTCCCAAACCTCCACAACCATTTGCAAAGGAGAACTTTATTCATTACTTTCATACTATGCATACCTAGACCCCCTTTAGATTTAGGAGAGCAAACTCTGTCCTAGGCCACCAGATGGAGTCCCTTTTCATTATCACCCCCTTTCCATTAGAAATCCCTTTGAAGCTTCTCCAGTTGAAGAGCCACTTGAGAAGGAATAACAAAGAGGGACAAGAAGTAAACTGGAATGCTAGCCAAAGCAGCCTTAATTAAGGTGACTGTCCCACCCCTAGAAAGATAAAGAGCTTTCCAACCAGTAAGTTTCTTGTGCATCCTGTTCACCACCGGATCCCAAGCACTCCTATTCTTAAATCCAATTCCTAAAGGGAGACCCAAGTAGCGAATCGGGAGAGAACCCACTTGGCACCCTAGATCAGCCGCCAACATCTCAATATTTGGCACCTCACCAATCCCAATGAGATGACTCTTGGATAGATTATTCTCAAACCCGAAACCGCGTCAAAACAACGCAACACACATCTTAGAAAACGAATCTACAATTGATGAT
>JAOXJP010256202.1:0-21481 GCA_025762735.1 Platanus orientalis | reverse complement strand
GTACTCCATGACTTGATTTTGTTGTCTCTGATGCTAATAACTTGTAAACGAAGAACAAATAGAGGAAGAAAAAAACTAGAGAAAAGGAAAGGAACGTAGAAGAAGAGGAGAGGAAGAAGAGAAAGGCGTGGTTTTGTGTAGAACCAGTGAGGTGTGTTTAGAAACTTTTTTAGGTTTTTTTGTTTTTTCTTCATGTTAATGAGGTTACAAAGGTCATTTTATATCAGGGCATTTTGGAGAAACAAAAAAAAAAACGGTTTAAGTGAGGTAAATTAAGAAAAACTTGAGGTGTAAATAGCACACCCCTCACATAATTTTTAGTGCTGTTTGGGAGAGCTAGTCGGCATACTCTGCTTATGACCTCTCCACAACCGGAACCAAAGTGTACGGTTTGGCACATTGGTTGAGATTTGCTAACCTTGGTCAAGGATTTTACCACACGTCCAGTCCTAACGTGGTCACACGTTTGTCATATTAACTTTGGTCACAGAAGTTTGCTTCCTACAGAGGGACTAGATTTTTCATACTTAAGATCATAGATTGAAGTCAAAACCAAAGTAATCACTTGATGTGAAATTAATTTTTTTTATAATAAATATAGGAGAATAAGGACCACTACAATAGCTCACTCGACAAAGTCACATGCAAATAACCTTCCATAATTTATAAACTGGGACCGGATGTATAAAGAAATTGTTGGTGTCAACAATAATTTTCTAACATCGAGTGAAACCCATGGATCCGGGCTAACCCGGACATGACCAGACACCTGATTTGACCCAATGTTTTGATCCAAAAAAATCCGGTCCAAGTCCCAAACATTTATTTAAGGGTCAGGCTTAGGTTTACCTCAGCCTGGCCCGAGGCCCAAACTTTCTATACATTATATATATTTGTATTATATACAACTTCTTAAGGGCCTGTTTGGCAGCCACCTGTAATGTAATCATTTAATTTCAAATTTAAAATTTTTGTAAAAGTAGCCATAAAGTAATTCAAAATGAATTCATTCAGATTTCTACTTTTCTTTTTTGACGAATTCATTCATATTTAGGCTTGATAAAATATATCACTTTATTTAAAAATATATATACTAAGATGACTTCATTTCTAATTTTAGTTAGCAAATCAGTAAAAATCTGAATGAATTGATTTTCAACCATTACTTTATGTCTACAATTACCTTGGAAATTTGAAATGAAATGATTACATTACATGTGACTACCAAATAGGTTATAAGTCTTTTTAAATTATTAGTAATTCATAGCTCAATTGGGAAAAAAACTTTTTTACAAAAGGTCTTGTGTTCACTAAATAAAATCAATAATTTTTTATAATAAATAATTCTTAGAATTTAAGTATATAGTTTTATAAGTTGTCAAAAACTAACAAGATCTTATAGCTTAATTGGTTAATGCATTATTATATTATTTAGTAGATCTCAAGTTCAAACCTCAACCTCATCATTCATGTTTTGTGAAATTCATGGGCTGGCCTGAGGCCCAATGAAACCAAAAGGGCCGGTCTTGGGCCTAAATATTAAAAAAAAATTGGGCCTGAGCCCGGCCTGATGCTTAATATAGCTGGCTTAGGCCGGGCTACCCGAACCCAGCTAATGCCCACCCCAATTGTAGAGATTTCCAAACTCGGATTATCAAAAGGATTGGGTTCGGTATTGCCTTTAGACCGAGGACTTTTATAGCAAAACCATGCCAACCAATTTGATAAAAGAAATAACTTTCATTACTTGTAATAAAATATACAATGTGAATTGTAAATGTACCTTTTAATAGACAGACTAGGTCGATGTTCTTCTCCTATAATAGAGGAAGAACTCCATTGAATTTAGTTCTGTGGTATAGACGATTCACCTAATACAAGACTTCAAACAACTACAGGATCTAACTAAGATAAATCTACTGCTATGGCTAACCTACGATAAAATTATAACTATTGTTGACATGTTTTTTTTTATCATCATTGTTCCTCTGTCATCTTCTTCATTTATAGAGATCCTGCAATGGTGTCATCATTCATTCCCATGTTTATTCATAACCGTTTTTTAGTTTGAATCATGGGTCTCTCGCTTGCTGATTGGTTTGCCCATTATTTTTATGTGGGACAGTTGTCAATCGACGTTGTGCTTTACCCCCATCACCTTACGTCTGACGTGGCACGCCTTGTAACCTCCCATTAAATCATTATTTGATTCTACATGTCATATATTGATTGGTTGAATTCAAATTATGGCTTAACAAATTCCCCCCGCACATATTTGGTTCAAATCCTTACTAGACACATGTTGTTTTCCACCATTTAGTGTACTGGCAATGTTGCATCATGCAGTTTCTATAAATTTCCTTTCTGGCCAAGCAAACCCATCTTCATCTTTGCATCCTGCATTGGACCATCTTTGGTTTTTTCATCCCTTTCCCTTATCTTTCTAACCTTTCTTCTATTCCTATCATCTATGGCTAGAGTGCAACAAACTGCACCTATCGACATTGAATCTACCGAACCTTCTACCTTTGCTAAACAAAAGGGGGATGAGAAAATTCCAATAGTCGAATCCAACACCGTGGTGCTTGCGACCAAGAAATTATGAATTTTGGGCGTGACTGATGGCTTAATGTCGATATCCATCCTCATCTCGATGGAATCTAAGGTCTCCTCTTCAAGTGTTGCAACTCCTAGCTTATGGCCTTGGTTCGGCATTCCTAACAAAAACCCCTTTAAAGATGCCTCATTACTTTCCTGTAAATCTACATGGAGCTCTGTTGTTCTATGATGAGAGCATCAAATGGGGTGAATGGGAGAAAAAGTTTGATCCAGGCTCCTGGTACAAGACCAATTGCACCTAGGTGGATTGAGTGGATTGTATGCATGGTAAGAGGGCAGACAAATGGATGAAGCTTGACATTGCTAGAGCCATTCTTTCCTTAAAGTCTGATATCCCTTTCAATGAGTCCCTTCTTTCTGCTTTTCTGGTTTTCTGGTCCCCCATCTCCAATTGTTTTCTTCTTCCTAAAGGCCCAATGTTAGTCACCTTGGTCAATGTCTATCAATTGATGGTGATGTCATTCTTTCTTCTTTTATTGACCCTTCTTGATCTTCTTTCCAATGTACTAACAACTCTTCTCGCATTTCCTATACTTCTTTCATCTCACGCGAGATGAGTAAGCTCGATAGTGATATAACATTCAAAGAGGAATGTTCTTTCTATCTCTACTAGCTCTGTAAATTCGTGGCCTACTCTTCTTCGAAGCAGATCACTCTAAGGTCTGCCTCGATAACTATAGCCCTGGCATTAAGCCATCGATTAACTCTAGGGCTATTTATGCTCTCCATCCTTTATTGATCTCTCTTTTCTTTAACTCGAGAGAGGTTTTCTGGTTCTCCCAATGGGCCACTCTAGCTCCTTTAATTATGGATTTATGCGTACTTCCCAAGTATGACACCTGTTCCATTAAACTACCAAACCCGTGTCCCTTCCTGTTATGCCTAATATTGGATCAAAGTTACATATCCTGAATCTTCTTCCCCCAACTTTGCTCGTTGCATCGACATTATCTGATATCCATTTTTTAGCCTTCCGAGATAGGCAGTTTGGTTCTGTCAAGTACCTCGCTAGGCAACCAATACCCACACAATTTAAGCTTCAGGCCCTGAGGATTTGAGCATCTTGCTTTGTTTATAGGGATCTCCTCGTCTTCCACAAGCTCGAGCATGTCGAGGACTATTGTCCCAACATGTGTGCTTGTCAGTTTGAGCTTGTTCAATTCATCTTTGCTCCTCCAATTTTTACCTTGAACTCTCCTTAGGAGACTCAATCCCTTGGTTCGAAGCAAATATTCCTTGAGAAGATGGAGGAGTACACAAAGGCTCTATCAACACTATACATTCCATCTTTTTACAGCACTCCTCAGTCGACAATTGTATTTGACTTTTAGTGGTCTGCCTTCATGGAGTTTGCTCGAGAGTCGATGAGCCAAATCACTAATCAACTATGCCCTCCTTATGAAGCTCCCCCGATAGCAGGTAAACCACTTATATCTCTTTTATGTCCCTTTTGATTTTGTTTATTTCTCATCAATTGACAATTTCTATTATTACAGCTAACTTTCTTGGTGTATTACTGCTTCTTTTAACTCCTCGCACAGATAAGCAACCAGCTATGGGTCAAGGAAGTCGAAGTGTAATATCCCACATTATATTTAAAGGGTAAAATTTTTATTGTACATATATTAGACAGACCTTAGAGTGATTTAGGAACCATTTGGACCAAGCTTGAAGTGTTGAAGCCAAGTTGGGCCTCGAACTTGTCAAGTTCGAAAGTTATCTTGATTGTGTATTTAAGATAACTTCCTGGACCCAATTACACTAATCCCTAGTGAATTAGAGGTTGATCCATATCTTGTTGAAAATTTCTTCAAGTCTACTTTCCAACACATTAAACAATTTGTAATTCTGAGTTTTATAGAGAAAGTTATGACTAATTTACTAAAGGGTGTTCGTGTAGGATTTTTTTGGGAGAATCTCAATCGATCAGGGATCACGTGATCGATCAAGAAACCTTATTTTTGGCCTAATCGACAATCAATCACGATTTACGTGGCTTTTTCGGGTGATCGGTGATCAATCACGGCATGCCTAGAAATGCTGAATTTTATTAAAAAATTACATTTTATACCATTTTTTACGTGACTTTCACCCATTGGACCCCCACACAAGTGAGATTTCATCTTGGATAGACTAAAACATCTCTAAGACCTTATTTAGGTCATTTAGAACAAAAAGAGTAAATCTTAGAGAGGTTTGGGAAGCTTGGGAGAGGTAGAGAGATTTCCTCCAATTTGATAAGTTTTATTCCCAACTTTGAAAATATACTAGATTAGGTGTTTTTCTTCTTAAATCTAGCCTAAATGAGAATGGATTTCTATTTCTCTACCTTGGATTATGGTTTCTAACTATGGATTTGTTTGTTTACTCATAGAAGAAGGAAGGTTGGACAAGAGCAACGGGATTTTAGAGGAGGATCTTCTTGTGCATTGAAGGTTTGAGCATTTGGTTGGTTAGATATGTTGTTTATGCACACTTTCCTTTGTTAGAGTCATAGATTAATGCAAAATGATCCTAGATTTAGCGGTTCTACATCTATTCTTTATCAGCTTGGTTTCATGGATTGTGTGAGTAGATATTCTACATCTATTTTTTCCTTTCTCATGATCTTAGATTTGATGTTTAGGGGTTATATTTTAGTGGATTCATCTCTATTTCCTTTTGAGAATGTTGATTTCTTAGAGATTGATCATGATTATTTGATATGATCATGTTGGTTAGTATTTCCTTGTTGGTTTTCATGATGTTCTTGGGTTATAAAGTTGTGATATTATGAATAAAGCCATGTGGGATTGTTAGGATGATCTTTAACATATGTGAAAGAGTTTGGGAACTTGATTTACATGGGTTGTAGGGATTGACAAAGTTTCTTATGGTGAAGATTGGATTTACCCTTTGATTTCCTTTGAGTTCCTTAATTATTGCACTTTACATGTTTGATAAAATGTCTCTTATAGATTTTCTATATTACTTACATGTTTTTTGGATGTCTTTGGATTCCTTGCATGAGCATAATGTTTCTTATGATAAATTCTTTCAAATATATGTTGTCTTATGGTAATTTGTGATGCCCTATTGACTTCATATATTAGTCAATTTCTCTCTTTGGTATATTTCATTCGATTCATGCTATACCGTGATGAATTGTGCTAGTTCCATTGAACCTCATGTGGCTACATTACCATTTACATCATGTAACATCTCTTAGTGGAATATGCATGCTATCATTGGCATGGTTTACTCTAGGATTTTCATGTGGCTCTTTACACGGGAATTCTACATGAGTTTTTTAAAAAGAACTTGAGATGGTTTTTAACCTACATGAACTTTTTCATAAAATGATTTTACATCCATGAGCATCCCTTATGGCCCTAGTTATGGTCAAAATACATTTACTTGCATATTAGCATTTGACCCATTTCATGTGATTTACTACTTTATTTTTTAGACTCTTCATGGGATAGATTATGTAGATATTTTTATAAATGGTACACTTATGTAGTGACTATATTACTTTATAAAAGCATGGATTTGGTTTATCGCTTCTTTGATCTACAGATTTGTTTGTCACCCTTGTCTTGGAGGATTTTAGAGGACTACCCTAGTCCGGGAGTATAATATGGGACTATCCTTTGTTCGGAGGAATAATATGAGACTACCCTTTATCTAGGGGAATGATATGGGACTACCCTTTGTCCGGGTGAATGATATGGGATTACCCTTTGTCAGAGAGAATGATATGGGACAACCCTTTTGTCTAGGGGAATGATATGAGACTAATATGACTTTTTTTTACTACAGGTACCTAATCACCGGGTCACATTAATAGGTGAAGACGGCCTTAGTGACCCAATATATGTGATGTGATGTGCTATGTCGAGGACCCTTATTCAGGATATGTGATGTTGGAGACATTTTATGGTTTATATGTGATATGTTGTGTCGGAGACCTTACATGGTTTATGTGATTTATTTTACCGAAGACCATTTATGGTTTATATATGATATGCTGTGTCGGAGACCTTACATGGTTTATGTGATTGCTTTACCAGAGACCTTATATGGTTTATATATAATATGCTTTATCAGAGATCTTATATGGTTCATGTGATTTGCTTTGTTGGAGATCTTTCATGGTTTATTTACACTTAGATATGTTATATGATGAAACACCATTGTGATTTGCATGTGGCACATATACTACTGAGCATGTGCATATAGTACTTAGCATGTGTCATATAACTTGTAGCCTATTATGCATGATTCAGCTTAGTCTACTTTAGATATTCCTATGGTTACGTTGTGACATATGTATACTCGAATCATAGTAATGATACATGCTTAGTAAACTTGATGTGCTCTCATTCTTATTTTGATTCTTTAGTCTATTGTGATTATTCCTATTTGCTACTGTGATTATCTTTGACCTCATTTAGTGTTGTATAAATTACATACCCTCGCGCTAAGCCTATCAAGCTTACCCCAATTGGCACCACTCATAGATGTGTGGCGAACAGGTTGGATTGTGCCTTAGGATGAGGAGGAAATGATAGAGGGGCTTTCAAGCCTAATAATAATGCATTCTATTTTGATTTTATTTTACTTTATCAGTGATGTAGTACATTTGGTACTTTGTTTATTTGAGATGGGCCCCTTCCTGAGCAAGGGTTGTATATACTTTATGGGCAGGTTTAGGCCCTTTACTTTTGGATGGTCATGATATTTTTTCTATTTTTGCTGTACAGGATTTTAGTTTACCATTGTTACTATATTCCATTGCGATGTGATTATTATTTTAAATGGACTAAAATATACATGAAAAGATAAACAATACATTAATATGGAAAATGATATGTTAATAGAAAAGAGGGTTGATAACCCACTCTGAGCTCGTTGGTCTCTCCGGTATGAGAAACGGGTTTGGGGTGGGTCATTCTCATGTCGCGAATTTGAACCCCGCCCACTTCTTGGCCCATGAATTTGGATCATGACACGAAGTGCTAAGAAGAAAAGTAAACGGGTCTACTGAAGGGCTTATCAATAAAGGACATGGCTAACCAATAGCAAGCCATGATCCTAGCCATCAAAACTGAGCCCGATAAAGAAGAGATCGTCAATGAAGGGGCTGATTTGGTAGAAAAGAAGATGAATGTAGTTGTCACATCTGTAGAAGATCGACTGTGTCAAGAGCTTGAAGAGCAGAAGCAGATTTTGAAAAAGAAAAATCTTGAGCTAGAGGCCATAAAGAAGAAAATAGAGGAATAGAAAGAGCTAGAACGTTTAGAGAGAGAAACAGTCTAAAGCCTTCGAGAAGGAACTAGCTCGAGAATGGGAGGAACAACAAAAGAAAAATGAGGAAGAGAGAATGAAGAATGAAGAAGAGAGAAGAATTTCTAAGGAAAAGAATAAACAAAGAAAATTTGAGGAGGGAAGAAAGAATGAAGAAAATAAACTAAAGGAGGAAGAAGAGAAAGAAAGAAAGAAGAAACGAGGCAAAAAAAATTAAAGAAGAAAGAGAAAGAAGAAAGGAAATAGGAAGAAAGAAAGAGGAAATAGGAAGAAGATAGTAGAAAGAGAAAAGAAGAAAAGAAGGAAGAAGAAGAAAAGAAAAGAAGAAAGGAAAAAATTAATGAAAGATGAATAGGAGAAAAGAGAAGAAGAAAAAAGAGAAAGGTTAGAGGAAGAAGAAAGAAGAAAAAAAGACGAAGGAAGAAATAGAAAAATTGCCAAAGGACAAGGGCCTCGAGGAGAATGTCCAAGACTAAGGTCATGATGTTGGTGGGGGCCATGGATTTTGATGCTCGAGTGGATGAGCCATCCTCTCATGCTGCCAATCAATCTTTCGTGGCTGATGAAGTTGTGGTACCATTGAGAACTGCCAACAACACTAACATGGATCAATCTCAGCCAGGACCTATACTCAAGGCTCCTTAGACCCAAATTGTCATCCTTGTATTAAGTTGATGTCATCTTCTTCTCAAGAAGTTCAGTCTCAAGTAGAAGTGCCTAGTCATTTATCTCATTTTCTTTCTCATGCTAGGCTTTTCACCTCGGTAGCAGTTGGGAGTACAAAGTCCATGCCATTGACATCTCCCATGCCTTCTCTATCTAAGCAACTTCATCAGGCCTTGGCAACACTTCGAGTGTTGCCTCACAACTAGGCCTTTGGCTGTATTGCTTAACTTGACTGCTAGCTCTTCTTTCTTCGACTCTGGGAATATACTGCTTCAACACCCTGGTTATTTATTGGTGGATCAGTGGACTAGTCTTTGCTTGGCCATATCCTCTCACCGTGAAGCCAACAAACAACTTAAATTAAGACTGGGCAAGGAGGTTCGAGAGAAAGAGTTAAGGGCTTAAATTGATGCCCTTGTTTCATAGCAATCATTTGCTATCGAACATGTGAATTCCTTGGTGGAGAGTATCAATGCCCAGGTGGCCAACATCAAGAGAGTCAAGGCTCACTTGAGGGATTTAAAAGAGAAATTATTAGCTTTTGGAGCAGCACTTGAGAAGGCAATAGAGAAGGATTCTTCTCAATCGAGGAGTTACCGCAGTTAGAGGAAGACCTGATGAAGTGCGAGGATGATCTTAAAGACTGTGACCAAGTCATCGACATTTGGTGGTCGATGTTATCCTATGTATTCTTCTAGGCTCCTTAGGACCCTTATTTTGATTACTTTTGTAATGGTCTACTGTCGACCAAACATTGTCAATACCTTTTGTTAATCAACTTATGTTCCCACAAGATTGGCTTATATTTATTCAAGTATTTTCCATTTATACTTCGTATATGTTCTTGCCCCTCAACTAGCTTGTATGCATTCCTATCTCGAAAAAACTCTTGCATTTGAGCTCTTTTGAATATTAACCCCTGATCGATTGTAATAGATTGAGGAATTTCATATCAATGTATTATCATTTCTTTTATGAAATAGATTACCTCCCTTTCAGTGACATCTCAATATGGTCTACATTCAATCCATTTTGTAAAGTAGTCTATAGCGATCAAAACAAAGAAATTCTTTTTGGTTGATGTAGGCCTGACTTTTCCTATCATGTCAATATCCCATCCTCTGAAGGGTCAGGGTTTCACACTAAAATGTTGGTTGGTGGTAGGGGCCTAAGGTATCAACCCATGTTTTTGACAAGCTCACAACCTTAGGCAAAGCTGATGCAATCTTATAAGAGAGTTGGCCAATAGTAGCCATATCGATGAATCGACCATCTCATTTTTATACATGACTGGTGAGCACCACAGATTCCTTCGTAGACTTCTTCCATTGTGAGTTTGGCTTCATCAGACCTTAGTAATATACCGTCAGCTCCTTGTTTGGAAAGCTCTGGAAGCTCTCCATATAGAAGGTATCCCCTTGTCTTGAGCTTTAGGGAGTTGTTTACCTCTTTACTTGGATTTCTTAGGTAGTGGATGATTGGTTCTCTCCAATCATCTTCTTTTTCATTTTCGATGTCCAAAGGGAGGATATCGACCTTAGAAATTTCATCCAATATTGAAGCTTCTTCCTCGAAATTCAAACAACTTTTGTGATACACATCCTCAGTAATGGTTGAATCCATTCTACATCCTGAGGTTATTTGTGCCATCAAGTTTGCTCTTTGGTTTAAACCTTGAGGTACACATTTCATGTTTACCTCATCGAACATCTTCAGTAAGTTCTCAACTCTATCCCAATAAGGTATCAGAGTTGGACCGAAGCATTTATAATCTCTCATGGTCTGGTTTATTACTAACTACAAATCTCTATAGATTTCGAGGAAGCGTGCCCCCAAGTCTTTCAAGATCTCGAGCCTATGAATGAGGGCTTCATATTCATCTTGGTTGTTGGTGAATTCACCCTTGAGTTTAAAGTTAAACTCTATGGTTATCCCTATCGAAGACTAGATAACCACTCCGGCACCGGATCCTTGCTTGGTCCTGGATCCATCAAAGTACAACTGCCATAGAGTGAGGTTGATATAATCATCTTCGATCTCCACATGAATTGGCTGACATGGATGGTCGGTTAAGAAATCTACTAAGGCTTGGCCTTTTCCTACTTTTTATGGGACATATACAAGGTTGAACTCGAGGAGTGCTAAACTTCATTTCCTAATTCTACCTTTCACTATAAGCCATGATAACATATATTTAACAACATCAATTTGAGGTATGATCTACACAACATGTGATAGAAGATAATATATTAATTTCACTTATATAAAGTACAAGGCTATACATAGTTTTTTCTATTATTGAGTAGTTACACTCTACTTTCTATAGGACTCAACTTAAATAAAACATTGATTGCTCATGGACATCTTCGTTGTCTTACACCAATACGCTTGCAATCGAGTCCTCAATGGCTAAGATATATAACTTCAAAGGCTTGTCTCTTCTTAGCGGCATCAATACAAGTGACATTGACAAGTACTCCTTGATTGCTTCGAAGGCTTGTTGATGATCTTCCTTCCATTGAAACTCCTCTCTCCCTTTCATCTGAAGTAAATGCGAGAATACCTTTATCTTTCCTATAACATTCGAGATGAAACATCTAAGAAGTTAATTTGTTAAAGCAGTCGTTGCAATTCCTTCTTCATAGAAGGTGGTTTAGATTGAATAATTGTTTTGACTTTGTTTTGATTTACCTCAATTCCTTGGCTGTGTACCAAGAAACCCAGGAAGTTGCTTGCACTTATGCCAAAAACATACTTTAAAGGGTTCATTTTTAGTTGATGTTTCCTCATTTTGAGGAACCTTTTTTCTAAATCGATCAAATGATCATTAAAGCTCTGAGACTTTACCACTATGTCATCGATGTTGTGGACATCGGCATTCGGGAGGGGTTAGGATTCCCCCGCCCGCCCTTGGTTTTCAGGCTCATTCTTTGGCGCGTGATACCGGTGCATGAAAGGTCACTAACCCTTTTACAGGAGGGTTAGGTATTTCTAGGAGTCACCACCAACTCGGGGTTAACTGATGGAGTTGGACATTGGTTCTCCTTTTCAAGGGAAGAGGAGAAGTCTAGACCTCAAGGTCTAGGGGTTTAACTCTTAATACTAGTATACTTTCCTAAGATAGAGGGTAAGTTGTTTAGTTCAAGGTGTTAGGCACCTTAAATACCCACCTTTTAAGGCGACTTCTCTCATTCATACATGTTTTAAATTATGTTAAAGTTCATGCTCTGTTTATGCTAAATTAAAAGCTTGTTGAGTTTTCTCAGGCTTAACGCTTGTTTTTACTCTCAACGCTTGTTTTTCCAACACCTGAATTTAATTCAAGGTGAAAAACAAGTGTTGGCTTATGAACAGTCCATAAACTGTTTCTTGATTTGACTTATCTTAATTACTGGAGGGGTGATGGGCCCCTCTACATGGCTTATTGGTTGGTTCCTTAGGGTTAAGTGTTAACCCTAATGGAAGGGAAAGCAAGGGGAAGAAATTATATTTTTCTGTTTTACAGGCTTAACACACGTTTTTTTTTTTTATCTCAATGCTTTTTTTTTCAATGCCTAAATTTTAATTTAGGGTAAAAAATAGGCGTTGGGAAAACTGATCAGATCAGCACCCTGTTGTAATCTTTTGGGAGGGTTTGGTGGGTCCCAGCACTGTGGAAACCATGGTTTAAGTTGAAGGAAGTTTCCTAGAGTTGCTCTGTGTAACCCTAGAGGTCCTAGTCATAGGCCATATGGAGATATGATCTCCCAAAGTAGGCCACATAATCATCTGTCATAGGCATAACGCCTGTTTTTTGGTTTGACACCTGTTTGTTCAACGCTTAAATTTAATTCAGGGAACAAACAGGCATTGGGTATTGAACCAACATTCAACTTGGGTTTTTGGGCCACCATTGTAGGGCCCAGAGGGGTGGGGTCTCTCCTAGGTCTTAACACTAGTCCTAGGGTCAACTTACACTTAAATGATTTTTGAAAAATATGATTTTTAAGACCCAGACCTAATGCTTAAAAGTCATTCCAACACCTAAATTTCCATCCAACGCTTGTTTTTAAATTCAAGCATTGGGGTAGAAATAAGGGCCCACAGATGTGCTTGTGCACAAGAATGACTTTCAAAGGGTACATGTGCCTTAGGATAAGGTCAGAGAAAAATCAGGGCTCCCTGGGGTGGGTCACAGATCTCAATGCCGGATTGTTCTTCAGATGCCTATTTTTTAATTCACTAAAAACAGGCATTAGTTACTGGGAGAAAATCCAGTAACTAGATTTCTCGATTTTTGAACCCTTAGGGTTTTGTAAAAATCATGAAATTAGGCATTCTAGTAGGGAAGATATGTTTGAACATCATATAAAAAATTGAACTTCAAATCATGCATATAAAATTCAAATTAAAATAAGCAAATATTCATGGTAACTAGGTCTCAAAAGACCCAGTTTTTTGGGTCTATTTGGGGGGCCATCTCGAGGCCTTCCACAACTCATAAATTCATCAAATTAAATACACAACATCATACATATATCTAGTCTAACATAGTAAAATTTGGGCTCAACAGGCCCTCTACAAAAGTCATAAGAAAATTATCATGGAAATTAGTAAAAAATAAGTGTAAGTAGAGGTTGTTGAGCCTCTACTATGTACCCGAATTAGAGCAGTGCTCTAACATGAATTTGACAATATAATAGCATGTTAATTGTTGTATATTGAAAGGAGAGGGTGAATTGGAGTAGGGTTTAGGCTTACCTTACTTAGGGTTGATCAAAACTTGTACTTTTCTTCTTCTTCTTCCTCTTTCTCTCTTAGCACTTAGGGTTTTTTGTTGCCAACCTCTTTGAGCATGAATTTAGGGGTATTTATAACCTCCAAAGGGTGTCATGGAGGGCTGAGATTGAAGATAGGGTTTGCTAGATGGAGGGTTAGGATGATGCTTATCCTAAAAAAGGTGAAGGGTAGTTTTGAAGTGGGGGTGGTTTTATGGTAACCTTACTTGGATTGGTGACATGGCACCAATAGGGAACAAGTGTAGTGCCATGTCACCCCCATGAGATTTTGTGATTGGTTTGGTGGTTATAACCCATGGTTTGGCAAATAGTGGTTTAAGGAGGGTGGTATTGGGTTGGATTGGTGACATAGCACCAATAAAAAACAAGTGTATTGTCATGTCATCCTCATGGGCAGTTGTGATTGGTTGGGTGGTTATAACCCATGGTTTGGCAAAGGGTGGTTTGAGGGGGACATCATAGGAATTCCTAGATTGATGAAATAGACCAATAGGAGAGTGGTAGGTTTATGATGTAGTAATTTTGGAAAATGATGCAGTATTTTGGGATTTGGATTAATGACGTAGTAAATGAAGATTCTAAAACATAGGTCCACATCCATTTTTATTTTTTTTCTATTTGGTCTTTGCGAATACACTGGTCAACCAAATTCGTGATCCGACATCCGCAAACCTTCGAAAGTCCAATTTCTGGTAAATTTGGAAAATGCTTCATTGGACTATAGGAAGGGTCAAATGGTAAAATTCTTTACCAAAATCTTCAAGGAATATGTGCAGGTTGGATCATTGGAGGTGTTTCCGCAAACGGTGAGTTAATCAAACATGTATGTAGGGAGAAACATGAAAAGCCGTCTTTCCGAAAAAAATAGGAATCAAACAGATACAAGTGATTCTGTCCGAGTTTGCTTTTTGACTTTTTGAACTCTGTTGGTTGCAAACAGACAATGGTTTTTAGGTTTTCCAAACATTTCGATTGCACTGGCGTAGTTGGAAGTAGGTTTTGGAATGAGTTTGAATAAAGACCCATGATGTAATGAACCTGCAAAAATGTTCTAATTTGGATATGACAGGGTTTGTGAACTGGTGGGGCCCATTGTGGGCAAGTGGTGGGCCACAAAGTATTGGGACCTTGAGAGTCTTAGAACTACAAGAACTGACATGACATTATTCAGGTAAAGGGAGACGCTTTAGGGTCTTTTGAGGGTCTAGGGGTAAATTATGAAGGCAAAAGGGTAAAATGGTAATTTTCTTCCTGTAAGGGCAAAAACTGTGAAAGAGGGTTTTTTGTCTGTAATGCTTCATGAAAAGAAGGCTTATATAAGCAAGAGAAAATTCAGTGACCTGAATGATAGATGGTGAGTTTTAGGCTTTTGAAGGCAAAAGGGCAAAATGGTAATTTTCTCACCTGTGCTGTTTTGCTGAGGGAAGACTTGAAGAGGTGGAAAAAGTTACAAATAACATAGATGGATCTCCTAAATGTGGACCCTCAAAGACCTATTGATGCTTTTGTAGAAGATTAATGTTTGACCTGAAATGGTGTGTTTGGACTTTAATGAGGTGTTTTAACTGATCCATTCGCAGCTGAAATATCCAGAAAGACTGCTCAAGGAATGCCTAACCTCCTAGAGTCCAGGTTTGCTCTTCCTAAACCAATGTGTGCTTACAGTCTTGATGCCTAAATGTTGTTATGCTGTCCTTATGCCATCAAATGACTCGAGTCAAATTTTGGGTGTTGATAGATGTAAACTTCCATGAATTTTCCAATCATATCATGGAATTGATAATTCATGGCTCGTTGGTATGTGGCTCCAGCGTTTTTCAAACCAAAAGGCATAACTAACCATTCGAACGTCCCTATCAAATTAAGGCATCAAAAGGTTGTTTTATACTTATCCTTTTCAGCTATAAATAGTTGGTTATAACCGAAATGCCTATCCATGAAAGACAATATTTGATGCCCAACAGTCACATCGAATAATAAGTTAGCTATAGGCATGTGATATTTGTCTTTTAGAGTGGCCATATTAAGATTTTTGAAATCAATACAAACTCTCAATTTCACATTTTTTTGACTACTGGTACTACATTTGATAACCATTGAACATGTCTTGCAGGGTGGATGAACCCAACATTTAACAGCCTCTCGATCTCTTCTTTAACTTTCAGCACAACCTCGTTGGTCATCCATTGAGGTGGTTGTTAGAAGGGAATATACCCTTCCTTCATCGACAATTGGTGCTCGACAAGTTCTTGTCTAGTCCAGGCATCTCCGAATAATCCTAGGCATAGTAATATTTGAATTGCCTGAGGATTCTTTTCATCTTCTCAAATTCTGATGGCTCTTAGCATTGACATACATTACTCGTGGGTTTCCTATTGAACCCAAGTTTACTTCTTCGGATCATCTTGGACCTTGGCCTTCAAGTCATATAACTTAGTTGGGGCCATTCTAAGTTCTCTTACTCCTATGGTTTCAAGCTCATAGGAGCTTTTTGTGTGTGATGCACTCTGCAAGGTACATTTTGATCTTTCTCTCTATTAGGTATCTCGATAGTCATTTCATCATCATTTGGATGGTCTCATTCTTTTTCTTATTTGGGCTAGTCATCTAACACCTTTTTATCATTCGGGCCTGATTCATCTAGCCCTTCCAATAGGCTAGGCTTAGCTATTTTTTTTGCAAAGTTCTTTAAATTCTTCAATTATTGAAGAACCATCCTCTTTAGTCTTCTGAACTATGACCTCTATAGGTTTCCTTCACCATTATACCCCACTAGCTTGACAGTTCCAACATTATCATCATACAACTAGGTCTCAACATTTTTTGTTGAGGCTAAAAAGGGCTTTTCATCTGCATACACCACTTCAACTAAGTTATTGACATTCCAAAATAAAAAAAATGTTGGTGTAAAGATGAGGGAATACACTAATTCGAGTGTATCCAATCTCTACCTAGTAATGCATTGTAATAAGATGAAGTGTTGACCACAAAGAAGGCTGTCATCTAGGTCCTACTTCCTACTCTCAGTTCAAGGGGAAGAACTCATCTTGTTCTCGTGGCATTGCTAGAGAACCCATAGACAGACACATCTATTGGTATTAAGTTGTTATCAACTTTTGATAACTTCTTCATCTTAAAGACATGCAGTATGTTCATAGCTGCTCCATTATCAATTAAGACTCTATTTACAAGTTGATCATCTATATGTACATTTATGTATAATGGTTTCAAATACTGGGTCATACCTTTGAAAGGTTTATCAAAAGTAGTTTATCTGTCATTTCCTTCCCTTCTGCCACTGGTTCGACTTGCTTCAAGGCTTCATCCTCAAGTTTGACCACAATGGCTTTTTCAGTGATGATCTCCCAGAGTTCTTTCTCAACTTTGGAGACTTGGTCTTATCTTGTTCTGAATTCAACAAGCAATGTGAGTATCATGTTGCAATCAACCATCCTTTCAGGGAAACTTCCAAAGCGAATTACAACTATATTTCTGGTATCGCTTGATGGATCATTTATGATCAATTATGATGGCATAAGAAATCTATGAATAATACTTCGTCATCACCAAAGTCTCCAAAGTTTTCATTACCAGCAAGTAAATCTTTCATGTCTGCCCAAGAAAGACACTCTTGTTGCTAAGCCTTTCTTCCCTTCTCTAGGACAGTCAGCAGTGTTTCTTGTGGCTTACCCTAGTTTGCCTTCTTGGCCCTTTTAGGCTTTCGACCAATGAGAACGCACATTATTTGTGGCTCTTCGTTGTCATTTATATTGTGAGTTGGATAACATCCCCTCTCGAGCTTCTTGTGCTCCTTCTTGCTCGGTTCATCCTCAGATGATACCTCGACCTAGTTGGTAAGTTGGCACGGATCGGGTTTCCTGTGGATTTTGCTTCCTCTGGGTTTTCCTGCTACGACCCTAACCTCTGCTCCAGATTTGGGATCTGGTTCCCCTGTTGACTGATGGCTTGTTGTCTGAGCCATCTCCTCTTTTGGGTTCTGGTCATAGATGAGAATTCAGGGTTGTGTATGTAATTTTATACTAGTACGCTCTGGATGTGAGGCTTATGGGTCGGTGAGATTAACAACACACATCTATCGTAGTCCACTCGACATGGCTTAATCATCCTCGAGGGTTGGCAAACCTCATGTGGTTGCTCTCTTCCCATCCAAGGTTTTTGTACGTATTGCCCCTCTCTTTTGCCCATTTGTTGGGCCACAAGTCCTTGTCATGTGGGGTCCTAGTCCCCACCGTCTATTGAGGAGTATTTCTTCTCTTTTTGGTGGACTCCATTAGTCGAAGGTATCCAATTTCCTTCTTTAGAGTTGTTGCCATAAGCCTGGCCATTATCTGACCACACCTATTGCGCAGATAGAAGCTGTCTTAGTTGATTTTAACCTTCTCACCATTATTGTTGACTTCAGGCTCCATGCCATTACCTTAGGAAATTCAAGTTTGGCTTTTCCATTATTAGCCATTCTTGGAGTCTCTTATGAAGTTGAGGACCCCAGTGATGAACCTCAAGCAATCGAGTGTTGTCCTGCAAAAGTTGCAACACTTATGAGCATGATATCTTTATATTTTTTCTTAACGTTTAATTTTTTATCATTCGAGGTCCAATTTATAGTGACCACATAATCGTCTACCAACTTTGGGAAGGGGTTTGTATTAACTTCCATGGCCTTAATTTTGTTAGGGAATCGAAGCAACTTCTTGGTGATTTTTTCTTGAATGACATTATGAAACACTATACATTTGTTTATCGAATACGTAAAGGAATTATGCCATTTATAGTAATTCTTTTCACGCAATTCCTCACGTGTTGAAATCTTATGTCTCCCTACTAACTTGATCTGCTTAGCCTTGAGTAATAGATCAAATATCTGATTTGTCCTATTCAAGTTGAAGGAATAATTTTTAATGGCTATCATTGGCCTATTCGACTCTTGGGCTTGTGTGTCTTTCCTAGCCAAAGCATCACAGTTAAAGGGTCTGTTCCCTACAAATTTTGCAAAGTTGACCTCATAGTTTAGGTCTTGGTAGTAAGCCCCATATGATGCATTACATCATTGATTTTCATCTCTCAGAATACTTTCATATCGAGTAGCCCTTTCTGATAATTCAAATAAGTTGAAGAAAGGCATTCCTGCGAACTTTTATCTTAGTTCAAAATTGAGTCCATCCTAAGCAAGTTTAACAAACTCAACCTTGGGTAAACCGCTAAGACATCTCAATTTTTCCCATTTGAACTATATAATGAACTGTTCAGCAGTTTCCTGTGGGTATTGTTTTAACCTTGCCAAATCGACTATTGATACATCTAGGTCTACTTGAGCAAAGTGGGATTGAAACTTGTCTTCCATCTCTTCCCAACTTTGGATTGAGTTGGGTGGCAAGTTTGTATACCAGGAAAAGGCCTGTCCCATTAACGAGTTAGGGAATAGCCTGACTTTGAAATAACCCTAATTAGAGAATTCTTCACATTGAATGGTAAAGTGGCTAATATGTTCCATAGCCGTCTCACTATCTTCTCCTGAAAAGGTGACAAAATCAAGTATCTTGTACCCTCGAGGGAACTGGTAGTCCTTGTTGATTTGTTTAGGATATGGCTTTCTATATGTTAGCCATGTAGTTCATATAAGTTCAGGCCCATACAATTCCTCGAGGACACCGATAACTTTCTCTTGAGGATTCTGGGCATGTCCATGTGCTACAGCGCCATATGGTTGCCCCTAGTCTTGATGAGCCATTTGAAATGGCGAGGGCTGCATGTTAGGTCTTGCTCCTACACATCATAATCATTATAGTTTAGGAAATGATTACCCTAATAATTTGGTGGGTCTTTCCTTTTGTTGGGCCGAGGACCTTGTTGCAGGTTAGGTCATGTGTGTCACCATAGTCGTGACTATTTAGAAAGGGATTACCCCAATAAATTGGTGGATCTTGCCTTTTATTGGGTGGAGGGCTTGGCCATGCATGCTCACATCCGTTGGCATTTTGTCCAAAATGACCGGTTCGACATCCATGTTAGGCATTTTGGTCAAAATAAAAATGTTTACCATTATGTTGGTCTTGTCCCTTATGTTTTAATGTCCATGATTCATATCGAGGTACTTCATTTAGCTTGAACATAAGGGTTTTCATGAACCTCAAGCCTTTTGGGCCTTACTAACATACTCGACCTAACAGGATAGCCTATAAAGCCTTTTCTCTGTGCTGATCCCCTTGTTTGAACCGTAACTGGCTCATTCTGGGGTGGTATAGAGAAACCTTCAACCCTTGCCTCTCTTAGGTAATAAGGGGTCTATCTTGCCCCCCGAGCCCATTTGAGGTTTTTGGGATATCCACTCCATCAGTCACCCATTTGTTCCTAGTATCGATGTTTTGATTGGACCGCATTTTCTCCATAATATGTTGGAGTACCCTAAGTAAGACTTCAGGAAGAATGCCTAGCATCATTTAAAACCTTTTCTTGATTCTCACAGCAAGATCATCAAGCTTGCCTTCGAGGTTCTAAGACAATTCATTTGTCTCATTTCTACTTGACTTGGCAAGGTGTTTATCCTTTTTAGATGGCATTTGAGTTGACTCCCACTATGGTCACCAATCTGTTGGTGTTAACAATAATTTTCTAACATCGGGTCAAACCCGCGGAGATTTCCCGACTCGGATTATCAAAATGATTGGATTCGGAATTGCCTCTAGACCGAGGACTTTTACAACAAAACCATGCCAACCAATTTGATAAAAGATATAACTTTCATTACTTGAAATAAAGTATACAATGTGAATCGTAAATATACATTTTAACAAACAAACTAGGTCGATGTTTTTCTCCTACAATCGAGGAAGAACTCTGTTGAATCTGGTTCTGTGATACAGTAGATTTACCTAATATAAGACTTCAAATAGCTATAGGATCTAACTAAGCTAAATCTACTGCTACGGCTAACCTACGATAAAAATTATAACTGTTGTTGATGTGTTTTTTGATCATCTTAGTTCCTCTGTCATCTTCTTCATTTATAGGTGAATGGATAAAAAATGTTCACCTTAATGAATGCTAACCACTGCTCCTTGTCAGGCGGCGGGCACATCAGCGCTGAAAAGTGAATATGCACCTCCCAAAAAAGTGAAAATCTCTTTTCAATGCTGATGTGTCCCCCCCTGACAAGGAGCAGTGATGAGCACTTGTTAAGGGAAGCGTTCATAAACCGATCCCCATTTATAGAGATCCTTCAACGGCACCATCGTTCTTTCCCATGTTTGTTCATAACCATTTTTCAGTTTGAATAGTGGGTCTCCCACTTGTTGATTGGTTTGCCCGTTATTTTTATGTGGGACAGTTATCAATTGTTGTTGTGCTTTACCCCCTTCACCTTCCGTCCAACGTGGCATGCCTTGTAACACCCGTCAAATCATTTTTTGATTCCACGTGTCATTTATTGATTGGTGGAATTCAAATCATGGCTTAACATATATTATTATAGATTTTAACCACACAATCACCATGACACTTGTTCTATGTTATTGTAGATGAATTTTCTCACTTTAACCCGATTCAGGTAACCAAACCCTATCTACGGGTGATTTTCTTTTTGCCAACAAAATAGTTCCACATATCAAAGTCCTTGTAAAAAGAATTCTCTCATGTCTATATGACATGCTTTTCCACTCTCTTATATGAGATTAAGAAATTTCCTCACAGCAACTATAGCAATGGAGATCAAAATGCTGTAGTAGAGAAATTCCAAGGACTTCTGAAAGATGGTTCTCAACTAAAAAAACATGGAAGTTAGGGGTGATAACACATGAGTCATCATCATCAAACTCCAACATGCAGCACCAAGAGTAATAATTAAGAAAAAAAATAATAGAAGTGAGGTGCAGTTTAGTGCGAAACTAAAATAATAGAAAATTGTTTTAAATTGGGATGGCAGATAAAATCCATGTGAGATACCCAAGTCCTTTGTTTAGATACAAAGACCAATCCACACGGATTTGTTGCGCCCCCTTAATGAGGCGTCAAATCATCTGCGGCACCCTCCCTAATGGGACACTCAGGGAGGGGAATCAAAAACCTCCAAAAAGTAAATTGATTCCCCCCCGAGTGTCCCATCAGGGGGGTGG
>JAOXJP010256191.1:0-21481 GCA_025762735.1 Platanus orientalis | reverse complement strand
GGGAAATATGTTTTTTTTAAAGGATTTTAAGTGATGTTTTAAGATTTGTAATATGATTTTAACCTATGTTTAAGAAGCCATAAATTATATTGAAAGAATTTGGAAGAAAGTTGAAGAGATGAGAACTTGAAGATGAAAGAAAATTCTATAAAAATAAAAATAATTTTTAAGATGTTAATATTGATTTTGTTGCATTGAAATTCTTAGAAATCCTATAGATTGATTAAGCACTCTTTGTTTTAAAAATGTTATGAAACGTCTTTTTTATTGAGCTTCTATATAGTATTATTGAAATGACTAACTGTTAAGTACATAGAACTTGAAATTGTTAAACTTGAAGGCATGTAAGATTGTTTTATTTTTCATAACAGCATATGAAATTGTGAAGGTATAAAATCAGAAATTGATATTGTAATGAAGATAATTGTAAGAATGAAAAGAGATTGTAAAAGAGGAATGAAAACATTGAAAATCTGTAAAAGATATTGAATGAGGCCACATTGCTGTCAATGGGTTAAGTTGATAGCGCCCTCTTGTCAGGTTAAAATAGGTAAGGACTGTATCGAACCCTTTGGTTGTTTTGGGTTAGTAAATAGCTATCATCTTCGGGATCGTACGATGATTGTATCGAACTCTTCGGTCATTATAAGTTTTGGTTAGTGACTATCCCCTTTGGGATTGTATGATGACTGTATCGAACTTTTCAGTCATTGTGAGTTTTGGTCAGTAATTATCCGCTTTAGGATTATACGATGACTATATTGATTGGGCCTCTTAAAGAAAGATTGAATAATAATGTAAAAAAAAATTGTATTATACCATAAAAAAATACACAAAATTGAAAGAGATAATGCAAAGTATTGACCGTTAGAGCATTGAAATTTTTAAGCACATGATAAGACATTGAAAGATAAAGACATGTAACTGTTAAGAAATAAAAAACAAAAATTGTTAAGAAAACTGTAAATGATGATAAATGAATGGTTTTATTTGTTAGAAAGCTAATGAACTATTTTACAAGAAAAGTATAAGTAAAGGTATAATGTCTTTATCATTATTTTAAATATCGAGATATTCGTGTTTTGTCTTGGTCGTATTTCTGTATTGTCTAGTTTATGCTTTTATTTTACTGAATTGTAAACTTGCCCAAAAGAAAACAAAATGCAGATGATGAAGACCGTGATAAGTAAATTGAGCTAGATAAAGGATGTTAAGCGAGACTAGAAACTTAGTTGCTTATTTTATATTTTTAGCTTTAATTTCCAAGAAAATGTAATCAGATTTTATATTTAGTTACTGTTATGATAGACATAGCACTACGGAGATTTATATTCAGATTATGTTAATGATTCTGCTGCAAAAGTTTAAAGAGGTAATTGATTCCGTTGTAATTGAGAAAGATAATTGTGAAAAGATAAAAAAAGGTTGATGTCTTATTATATGGCGCTTAGCACGTGGTGACAGTTATTACAATGTACGTTCAGGAAACTAGACAATATGATCTTAGTTTTGGGGCGTTATACTACCTATTGGCCATAGTTATGAAAACCGGATAAGACCAAACAATTTGATCCGGTTTAACCAAAACTAGCATCCTAAACGGTTCTACAGAAGCTTAAAACTATAATCTATAAAAATCCATATATAACCATCAAAACCAGTCAAAACCGGATGACTTTTTACAAACTCAATTCTAATCAAACCCACCGGTTCTTTATTTTTTTTTTAGCAAAGTAAGGAAAAAAAAATTAGAAACATGTCTTTCCAAATTCCAATCCCACTTTCCCTCTTCTTACCTCAACGTTTCAACTTCCTTTATCAGTCTCCCTTTCCAATTTGAACTTAAACTCCTATCGTCATCTTTTATTTACAAATAGAAAAAATTTAAACAAAGTTGAAGCCGACTTCAACAATTAGTTAACCAAAGTGATGTGTTGGTTGCAACTTGAAAATCAAGAGAGGTTTATGTGGTACTATTCTATGTCTTTTCAATTGTGTGAATCCATGACTATATCTTGGTGTAGCTTTGCTTTATGATATAATCATAAGTTACTTATCTCTTAACTAGGCATTAAGCATAATTTAATCATTATATTAGTTTTTTACGTGTTATTTTTTTTAGCTTTAGTATGTATTAATCTCAAGTGTTGTTGTTGTTGTTGTTGTTGTTTTAACATTTTCATTTTTACTACACTTTCTAATGCATTATGAAGTGTTGGGGTTTTTTTTTATTGGGTATTTTATGACATTTTATTCTGTTTAAAGCAAACCACAGTTAGACCGTGTAAACCGATAGTAAAACCTGATCGGACCTAAACCACCCGCCTTACATGTTAGATGACCAGTTCAATTCTCAAAACTATGCTATCGGCCACCTTTCCTTAAGGGGACATGGGAGAAATTGGGTATAGGATAAATTATTACTTTTTTTTTTTTACTACAAGACTCAAAGTTCATTCAAACAACATGCTCATAAGGGTGGCTTGGGCTTCTTTTGACCACTTGTTTGAGTACCATCTTGGATGTCACCATTCTAGTCCTTAGAGATACCACCTTTCATGGCTGCCATTTCTTTCAAATCAATTTTCGGTTGTGGAGATTCTCTAAGGAATCTCATCTTTAACAATCAGCCATAATTATATTAATTGGTTTGGCCAAAAATGGATTTCCATCAATTCTCATCTTTTTTTTTCCTTTCATAGGAAATTTTAGCTAACTTTTGTTAGTGTTTTCCTTAATTACATTGCGGAAAACCACAATTGGCAATGGAATGAGTCTTCAATCCATGCCATTTGCAGAACTCTCCCTTTTTCAAATCTTTAGCCGATGGAATTTTCTAACCATTGGCTAACCTCATAAATTTAGAAGCCAATAAATAGTCGAATATCTTGCTAATTTCTGAAATATCGAAAGAAAATTTTTTATTTCCTTCAAATGTGACTTTATGCATGGTTGTTGTGGCCAAATGTTTAGGGTATTTTCTTTTTTGAACAGAGCAGACAAATGGTTATTTGGCCATCACTTCAGCTACATCAAGTTTTTTTGTTTGGTCCTAGTAATAAGTCCTAGTGGAGGAGCTTTTCTTTTGAATTTCTTCCCTTAATAGCCATTTATATTTGGTGGGCCTGGCCAAAGTTCAAACAAAGCTTCCAAGTTTCATTCCTTGAAATTTCTTTCTCAATTCAATTTCCAAACCATCCTATACCAGTTTACAAATTCTATTTTGGGAGCATCATTGGATAACAATTCCTAGGCATTTTAAATTAAGAGATATAATTATTAGCCCATTCTCTGTACAACTAACAAACTTAAGACAAATCAACCATTGATTCTTCTAGTTTAGTCCCGAGAAATTAAATGTAGAATTTTTCTTCCGTATCTTGCCATGTCATGACCAAATTCTAAGAGAGATCAATGTACCAAGAAAAAGCAATCCTAATCAAAGAATTCCCAAATAAAACATGTTAACTTGAGATAATCATTGGCCGAAATTTCTCCACATTGTATTGCGAAGCGGCCAGAATGTCCAATGGTTGATTGTCAAGTTCCCCTACAAATTGGATGAATTCAGGGATCTTGTATCCCCTAGGTAATTCATACTTCCTATTAATCTAGTCTGGGTGTTAGGCTATAATTTGAAACCCACCAATCAATAAATGACACGTGAAATTAAGTAATGAGTTGACGGACGATTATCAAGTATAACACGTTAGATAAAAGATGAAAAGGGTAAAGCACAATAACGATTGACAATTGTCCCTGATAGGAATTACAGGCAAACTAGTCAGTGAGTAGGAAACCCATGATTTAGATCGGTCAGCAAGTGGGAGACCACAATTTTCAAAAAAAAAAAAAAATTATAAGCAAACATGAAACATGGGTAGCAATAGTTGCGCCATTGAAGATATTGCAGGAACTTTATAAATAGGGAAGGTGACAACAAAACGATCATCATCAATCACATCAAAGTCATTTATTTTTATCGTAGATTAGTAGTAGCAATTATAGTAGGGTTAGCTTAGGCTTTGTAGTTACTCAAAGTCCTGCATCAGGCAAGTCGAGTGTATCTCAGAATCAGATTCAACGAAGTTCTCTCTTGACCTTAGGAGAAGAACGACAACCTAATCTATTTAAAGGTACATTTTTTATTTATATTGTACTTTGTTTCAAGTAATAAATTTGTTTTTTCTATCAAATCGGGTTGTGTTGTTCTATTGTTAAAGTCCTCGGTCTCGAGGCATTACCGAACCTTTCCCTTTTGATAATCCAAATAGGAAATCTTTATGGATTTGACCTGATGATAAGAAATTTTTGTTGACAACCAACAAATTGACGACCACAGTGGAAGCGGTTGAAAAATGCCATCTAGAAAGGACAAACAACCCGCCAATTCGAGTGAAAACAAGGAAATGAATCATCTCAAAACCTTGAAGGCAAACTCGTTGATCTCACAAAGAGAGTCAAGAAAGGGTTTCAAATGATGTTAGCTCTCATGGCTAATATCTTACTAAAAATGCTTTAGCCTATCGTAGAGAATATTTGCTTCAACCAGAACCTCGATACAAGGAGTAGAGGGGTGACTAGTGGGGTAGATGCTCTAAAGACCTCAATTAGGCTCAGAGGGCAAGATAGACTTTCGGGTTATCCAGAATGACTAAGAGTTGAAGGTTTCTCTCCCGATAATGAATCCATTGTGGTTCAAACAAGGGGATTGAAACTAAGAAATCAAGATTTTATAGGATATCCTATTAGGTTGAGTGTGCCATCAAGGCCGAAAAGGCTTAAGGTTTGGGAAAACCCTACATTCGAGCCAAAATGGAGGGCCTTGATATGAACAATGGGCATCCCAATATAAGAGACAAGACCAACACCATGATAGGAATGGTTATTCTGACCAACATACCCAACATGGATATCGAAACGATTGTTTCGGCCAAGGTGCTAATGGATATGGATATTTAGGGCTAGGTCCTCCTCTTAATAGAAGGCAAGACCCACCAAATTACTGGGGCAATCCTTTCCATGGGAAAAATGTCAATGGATATAGGTATGCAACATCGAATCCTCCGCCCAATAAAAGACAAGACCCACCAAATTATTGGGATAATCATTTTCCAAACAACAAGTATGGTGGCACAGGGGCATGATTTAACATGTAACCTCAACCATATCAAAGGGGTTATCAAGCCCAGGGGAGACCATATGGTGCTAAACCCAAGGGATATGCCCAAAATCTTTGAGAGCAAGTTATTGGAGTCCTTGAGGTGGCCAACATACAGAAAACCATACCATGAGCAAATCATTAGGGACTACGAGTTCTCTCGAAGATATAAGATACCTGATTTTGCTATCTTTTTAGAAGATGAAAGTAAGACAGCTATGGAGCACATCAGCCGTTTCACCACACAATGTAGGAAATTCTCTAACCAGTGTTATTACAAACTCAGGTTGTTCCCTAACTCCTTAACGGGAAAAGCTTTTACCTAGTATACTAACCTTCCACCTGACTTGATCCAAAATTGGGAGGAAATGGAAGATAAGTTCTAATCCCACTTCGCTTGAGCAAACCTAGGGTATCAATAGCCGACTTGGCTAGGCTAAAACAATAGCCAAAGGAAATGACTGAACTGTTTATCATGTGGTTCAAATAGGCTAAATTGAGGTGCTTCAGTGGTTTGCCTAAGGTCAAGTTTATTAAACTCGCTTAAGATGATCTCAACTTTAAACTGAGAAAGAAATTCGAAGGAATGACTTTCTTCGACTTGTTCAAATTATCAGAAAGAGCTACTCGTTATAAGGGCATTCTAAGAGAGGAAAACCAAAGACATAACACATCATACAGAACTTACTACTAGGACCCAAACTATGAAGTCAACTTGGTAGAGTTTATGGAGAACAAACTTTTCACTTATGACACATTGGCTAGGAAAGAGACATAAGCTCAGGAGTCAAATAAGTTAACAACGGCCATAAAAAATTCTCCTTTGATCTAAACAAGGGAGATAAGATATTTGATTTGTTGCTCGAAGCCAAACAGATCAAGTTAGTAGGAAGACATAAGATCCCAACTCGAGAGGAGTTACCTGAAAGGAATTACTCCAAAATTGCATAATTCCTTTACACATTCAACTAATAAATGCATAGTATTTTGTAATGCTATCCAGGAAAGAATCAATAAAAAATTGCTCCGATTCTTCGACAAAACTGAGGCCATGGAGGTTGATACAAACCCATTTCCAAAACTGGTGGATGTCGACATGGTCACTATGGATTGGACCTCAAACCATAAAAAGTCAAATATCAAGAAAACACATAGAAATATCATGCTCATAAATGTTGCAACTTTGACACGACAATACTCGGGTGCTCGAGATTCACCATTAGGGTCCTTGACTCCACAAGTGATCCAAGATATGGTTGACAATGGAAAAGCCAAACTCAAATTTTCTGATGCAATGACATAGGAACCCAAATGCAACAGTGAATATGAGAAGGCTAAGCTCGACGAGGATGCCTTTTGCATGTGTGATAGATGTGGCCAAATACTGGCCAAACTCATGGTAGCAGTTCCAAAGAAAGGGCAAGAAGACCTTCAGCCAATGACATCCACTAAAAGGAGAGAAATTCCTCGACATACGATTAGGACTAGGGGCCCATGTGACAAAGACTGGCAGCCCAATAAATGGTCTAAAGAAAAAGGGCAATATGTACACAAGCCCTAGATGGGAAGAGAGCCACAACTGGAGGATTGACAACCATCGAGAATAATTAAACCACCTTGAGTGGATCATGACAGATGGATGAAGGTAACCTCACCAACCCATGAACCGTATGTCTATAATGCTCCAGTGTACAAATACATGTACAACCCTGAGTTCCCATCTATGATCAGAACCAAGACGAGAAGATGGCTCAGGCAACAGACCCTTGCTCGACAAGGAAACCAGACCCCCAACCTAGAGTAGAGGTTAGAGTTGCCATAGGGAGCACTTGGAAGAAGCAAAAGCAATAGAACCTTGATTTGTGCCAACTTACTAATTGGGTCAAGGTGTCATTTGAAGACGAACCAGTCAAAAAGATGCACAAAAAGTTGGAAAAGGGGTGTTACCACATCCTCAATGTCAATGATAACCAAGAGCCACAAACAATGCGTGTGCTCATTGGTCGAAAGCCTAGAAATTCTAAGAAGGCCAACCAACAAAGATCACAAGAAACACCATCGACTATCTAAGAGAGAGGAAGGAAAGCCCAGCTGCAAGAGCACCTCTCTTGGGCAGATATGGCAGAAATGCCTTCTGGTGAGGATGACTTCAGTGACTTTGGCGATGAAGGGTTGTTTATAGACTCTTTCATACCTTTAAAGTCTATCATGAACGACCTATCAAGTGACACTAGAAATATAGTTGTGCTTCTCTTTGGCAGTTGCCCAGAAAGAATGATCGACTGCAATATGATACTCACTTTGCCTGTTGAGTTCATAGCTCAATAGAACCAAGTTTCTGAAGTCGAAAATGAACTCGGGATACTGTCACAGAGAAGCCTGTTGCGGTTGAACTCGATGAAGAAGCCACAAAGCATATTGAACCAGTGGCAGAGATAAAGGAAGCAACAGGTAAACTTAATTTCAGAAACCATCCAAAGGTATGACCCAACACCACCATTGTACATAAAGGAGCATATGGAGGGTTGACCTATAAATAGAGTTTTAATTAACAATGGAGCAGCTGTGGGAATATTGCATGTCTCCATGATGATGAAGTTATTGAAAGTTGATAATGATCTAGTACCAACAGACGTATCCGTTAATGGTTTCTCTGAAAGTGCAACTAGAACGAGAGGATTTTTCCCCCTCGAACTAAGAGTAGGAAGTAGGACCCAAATAATGGCCTTCTTTGTGGTCGATACTTCCTCTAATTATAATGTGTTACTAGGAAGAGATTGGACACACTCAAACTGGTGTGTCCCTTCATCTCTACATCAATTATTATTATTTTGGAATGACAATAACATTGTAGAAGTAGTACATGCAGATGAAAAGCCCTTTTTAACCTCAACAAACAATGTCGAGGCTCAGCTATATGATGAGAACATCGGGACCATCAAATTAGTAGGACATGATAGTGAAGGAAGACCCATGGAAGTCACAGTTCAGAAAACTTGAGGATATGGGTCCTCGATAATTGAAGAATTTGAAGAGCTATGCAAGGAATTTGTTAATCCCAACCTGTTGGAAGGGCCAAAAGAACCAGGCACGGAAAATAAAGAGGGGTTAAATGACTAGCCCAAACAAAGAAAAGAATTAAGCCATCCAAATAGCTATGAAAAGGCTGTCAGGATACTTGATAGAGAAAAAAATCAAGATGTACCTTATAGAATGCATCACACCTAAAAACTCCTATGAGTTTGAGGTCATAGGGTAAGAGAATTGAGTACGACCCCAGCCAAGTTGGATGACTTGAAGGCCGAAGTCCAAGATGACCTGAAAGAGGTAAACTTGGGTTCAACAGAGAACCCACAAATAACATATATCAGTGCTAACCTTGAGCCATCGGAGTTCTAGAAGATTGAAGTAGTCCTCAGGTAGTACAAAGTTTGCTTCAAAGGGATTATTTAGAGATGCCTGGTCTAGACAGAAAGCTGGTCGAGCACCAATTGCCAACGAAGAAATGATACATTCCTTTCCAACAACCACCTTGATGGATGACCAGTGTGGTTGTTTTGAAAGTTAAAGAGGAGATCGAGAAGCTGCTTAACGTTGGCTTCATTAGTCTTGTCAAGTACTTTCAATGGTCGTCAAAACAAAGAATAAACTCGCTGACAATAATGAAAGTGTTAGACGAAGAATTGACATGTCGAATGGTATGCCAAGCAAAAAAAGTAAAGTTTAACCGTGTCTCAGTACAGATGGACATTAATACTCTCATAGTCAGAAAGTTAACTGGCAAGAGATGCTGAGCAATAGTCAAGTACAAGGGTGGACTGATTGCCTAAAAGGGAAGCGTCACTACAGTCTCGAGGCTATGTATTTACAGTCTACGTAATGTGGAAAGCTCTAGCAGAGTGGTTACAAAATGACCGAAATAGTCACCACGACTCGAGAGGCATGAGTGTTAAGTATCGAGGTAAACAATCACTCGACCAAGATGTCGAGGTCTAAAAAATAAAGTAGAGCGCCTTGACGCCATGTAAGTCATTGATGTGCGATGACTCAATATTCAATGGAGTTGAAAAGAGTCCGGGCATAGGTTGTCAACAAAAAACAAGTTCACTCCCATGAGGCGATATCGACTCAAGAAAGGGACTTGGAAGTGGAATGAATCAAAGGGCCAAAGGAGCAATGAGCAATCTACATCCTTGGCCTAAGAATTTGGACTCGATGGACATAATCTTGACCAAAGAAAGGGGCCAAAAATGAAAAATCTCTCACCATGGAGGGATTATTCTTTGAAAGTCTTGAGGAAGAATGATCTAACACTAGAAACATAACACTTTGGGACTTTACGATGACTGGTCAAGATGGTTTGAGCCATGTTGAGGGATAGATTCTCAAAAAAGACGAACTCAAAGATGCATCTTGCGACCCAAGATCACCTTTGAAATTAAAGAATCTTAACATGGCAGGATGGTCATCCACACAAGAAAGACCAAGCCAGGACAACAAAGCGTTGGAGAACAATATACATTAGCTCAAGCACACTGAAATGAGTTTCGACAATAAATTATTAAAGTGATACAGACCCTCGTATCAAAAGGAGGAATTCAAAGGCAAAAAATGTCATATACCAATTAATATGAGCCAAATTCTATGTCTTGTGTAAGGACAAGAAATGTCATATAATAAAAGGGTTGATGCAATTGAGTTTAATGACAAAGAAAATAATCCAAGGATAAAATGTCCAAATAAAATTTTCATTACACATAAATCAAAATTTATAAAGACTCTTCTTGAGACAAACAATGTCTAAGGACAAAAATGTCTTAAAAATAGAGAAACGATGTTAAAAGCTCATATCGAGATCATACATTGTTTCTTGAAAATTGAAATGACCCACATATGGTCGAAATAGAGCATCGAGGTTGGAGGTTAACAGAAGTCAAGCATAGGTTATGGTAGAAACTGTTCAACCAGTACGTTGTCAGGGACCAAGGAGACCTGGATGAGGTAAATCCGCTACTCTAGGTCACCCCAAGAGATGTCCAATGCGGTGGTTCCAATTTAATGAGCAAAGGAAGGGAGGCTCAAGTCAGTGTGTCTGTCCTCAGTTTTTCTCCTATCCCTGACCATCGAAGGTGTTGCGTGTAAAGGGGGACTCCATCTCCAAAGTTACGAATTGTGCCATCTCCCGATCCGTAAGGCAGTCTTCCACGACCTAAGATATACTCTAGGGTGGGCCGCATAGTGAAACTGTGTACTCATACAACTCCTTGAAATAAGGAAATACAAGATGAAATGACCATCCTTCAATTGTAGGGTGGTGGGTTGAGTTGAGAACATGGCGTGAGAAGTCAACAACAAACATTCTCATGAGCAAGCAAACCTGGGTACCAGATATAGGCCAAGAAATGAAATTAAGCCATTTAACAAAGCTTGAAACCACTCCAGGCTATCAAGGTCCGATGACATGGTCGCAGAGGAGATATGATGCGATCATTTCAATGGATTGAAGCTCAGAATCTGTATTAATAAACCTGCCAAGGAAAAGGTTAGTATATGGTAATAAAGATGGTTCGGTTTTCCATGAAGAAGCTGTCTTTCGTTCTGTTCAAGATTATTAGAAGTTAGGAAAATCTTGGAAGCAATCAAAGCTAAAGGATATTTCGTTCCGAAAGTGGTGTTGTTTGGGATTACCTAGTCAAATCAGTTATGTCTTTGAATGTGAACCACTAAAGATAATCAATACAATTTGGATGCGTGAATCTAATAAAAAGGAAGTCACACATGTCTAGTTAAGATATAACTAGACATGTGCGTGGGGCATTTGTTAGGCAATAATTTGAAATCCACCAGTCAATGAATGACATGTGGAATTAAGTAATGAATTGACGGATGGTTATCAAGTATAACACATCAGATGGAAAATGAAAAGGGTAAAGTGCAACAACGATTGACAATTATCCCAAATAGAAATAGCGGGCAAACCAGTCAACAAGTGGAAAACTCATGATTCTGATCAGTTAGCAAGTGGGAGATTACAATTCAAATTGAAAAATAGTTATGAACAAATATGAAAACATGGGTAGCAATGGTTGCGCCATTGAAGATATTGTAGGAATTTTATAAATAGAGAAAACGACAACAAAAAGATCATCTTCAATCATATCAAAGTCATTTATTTTTATCATAGATTAATAGTAGTAGTTACAGTAGGGTTAACTTAGGCTTGTAGTTAATCAAAGTCTTGCATCAAGCGAGTCGAGTGTGTCCCTGAATCAGATTCAACGCAGTTCGCTCTTAACCTTAGGAGAAGAACGACAGCCTAATCTGTTTAAAGGTACATTTTTATTTATATTGCACTTTGTTTCAAATAATGAAATTTGTCTTTTCTATCAAACCAAGTTGTGTTGTTCTGTTGTAAAAGTCCTCGGTCTAGAGGTATTACCGAACCTTTCTCTTTTGATAATCCGAACCAGAAATTCTTACGGATTTGATCCGGTGACAAATTTTTTGTTGACAACCAATATTGGGTGCTTTCTATAAGTTGGCTGATGTATCCTTATTGAGAGATTTCAGCCAACAGGCTCTTGATTCAAATTGAGAACCTCGTTTCAGTTCATCGGGACCTAACGGGCTGAAAGGCAGAAAGGAACTAAAGCTTGGTATTCAGGTTCTCATGGTCATTAAATGGCTGCCCTTGGACCCTTGGTCAGCAAATAATGGGTAATGATTGAAGTTTCGGCCATTGTTTATCGTTACCATATTGACCTTTATGGCCACATCTTCCATTGTTTCCATCACCATTCCTACAAACCCTATAGCATTGTCTTGCAAGGAATCATTTCTTCTTTAGGGAGGAGGTAACATATCCTCCGGCACGGAGACCTACTCATGTTTTGAGTAATCCAGTCGGTCCATGACCTGCTTCCATTGTCCAATTCAAGGTATATCTATCTAGGTGTAATATCCTTGAATTGCACTAGTTAGATCGCACAATAAAGCGTTAATAAACTTGGGCTATTGATTTCATTGTAACGGCATGGGGGTGTGGATTCCTCTTCTTGCTAAGAGAATCTATGAACCAATGTCGTTCGGGTTCAGGATCTACAGTGTCTTTAGAAGGTTCATATGAGATATGCAATACTGTGGTAACATTTAGGTCCCACCGAGAGTGCCAAAATAGGTGTCTGTCTAAAAATTGGGTGTGCTGGTGTTTTAGTGCCAAGTGGCACTATTTCCGAACATTCCCATGACTCTAGGAGCCAAGTCAGACCATGTGACCAAAAAAAGGGGGCGATATCCTCTGCGCCACCCCCCTCTGATGCTCGGGAGCCGAGACAGGGGGAATCAATTCACTTTTTGGGGGTGAAGTGACAACTCCAAAAGTGAATTGATTCCCCTCCTCTGCCTTGGCTGTCGTGTGTCGCAGAGGGGGGCGTCGTAGAAGATATCAGGCCAAAAAAAGGGTCCATCGGTTTTTTGTTCAGCCAACAAATGGAATCAGGTGATTTGGAAAAGGGATGGTTTGTCCTACCAATGAGTTCTTTTTTGTCTTGATTTCAAGCACTTTTCCAAAACCAAATGCCGCAGGCCCGCAAATGAAAACTCAATATTTTTTAATGAAAGCTTCATTGATTAACATAAAAATGCTTACAGGTATTTGAAAATAATTAATCATGCACCAGGTTTGATCACACCATGAACAGACTACACACAATTAAGTTGGAGGCCGCTTTGATTGATAGGAAAAAATAGAGTTTAACAAATAACGGGATCAGGTTATTTTAAAGGAAATGATGGAATTAAGGCTTTACCATAGACTGATTGAACTTAAATCAAGTACATTTCAAATGTAATCCGAGTTGTTTTTGGAGAAATTGTGGTCCTCCTCCCTTCTACACAACTCCTAATCTATAGAAGTCTCCCAAGATTGGTAATTCCCATGTTCTGACATTCCCTTCTTAAAATCAAGAGTGAAGCACTTCCCTCTCACCATTAACGACTTATGCCGAATTTTTCTTTAACTACTTTTTCCCTCTTTTCATCTTAGACAACCTATCTCAATTACCCTACACTTCTTGAAACACATCCAAGAGTCAACTTTCAACATTTTTCTTTGACCAAAAATATTGGTTGCAATCTCTTAATCCTAACTCCTATCTTTTTGTAATTCATATGTTCTGGTTAACCAAGCTCGTTGGTTATCATATGCCAATTTTTATGCCACATGGCAACCTTCCATTGGCCTCTAGAATTCTTCTCTAGTCATTATTTGCTTCACTTCTCTATTAGCCATGTGTTTCTTCTTTAGTCTGTCAAATTGGGTGTCAACACCATGTTAATCATATTCCTAGAGCTTAGGTCTCCTCCAACCAAAGGGATCCTCTCCTATGAGTTGGGACGTCCTGCAACAGTTCTAGACGCACACATACCCCAAAAAGGTGTATGGTCACTTTTTTGGGGTATGCGTGCACATGAGACTGTCACAAGATGGCCCAACTCATAGGAGAGGATCTAGTCTCTTCCTCCAAAGCCCAGCCACACCTTAAAAGATTTGTTTCCAATTGAACTCATGGACTGGTGCCCAACAAAAAAAAATAAAAAAATCAACTAGTGGACTATTGGCTGTTCTGATAAACAAAAATCATTGGTTTCTCAAGGCATTTATAGTCATGAAGTGAGGGCCCGTAATGAACTCATTCAAATTTATACTAATTTGTTAACTACAATTAGAAAATTAGAAATGAAGTCATCTTAGGCTTTTCTATAAAATGAAATGACTTATGTTATCAAATACAAATCGTTGCAAATCTGAATGAATTCATTACAAACCATCCCATGGTTACGAAAAGCCTTGGGAAATACAAATGAAATGATTACATTACAGGTGGCTGCCAAACACAGCCTAACTAAAGTAGAAATGAAGTCGTCTTATGTTTTTTTTATAAAATGAAACGATTAATGTAATCATTCATACTTTGGTGATGAATAGAAATCAAACCATTTTCGTTAGGGCTCATATGCACTCAAGTAATATGACGAACCAAAATGAAAGGTTTCATTCCACGTGACATCCAAACACAAGGTTAATGTTTCTTACTTTTCTTACCGTATTGTATGCTTATTGTCACCAAAGATATTCATCAAAAAATAAAATAAAATAGTGGCACCAAAGAATTCTACCCATTTAGTCCCTTTCAATCTGATTGATGATCTGGATTGTGTCGCATTTATCTGGTGATCTAAACCATCCAAATTGTAAGGAAATACTATCAAACCCTTTCTGATTCAGTTGAATGAAGTCCTCTTCTGTCTAGATGACTAATCCCTCCCTAAAAGTGCATAATTGGTACATGTGAAAGACGGCCTGGGTCAACTACATATAAGTGAAATGTTGATACCATCCATCAAGCCGGACTCAACTCCTTGTTGCAGCTTGCTTCCCTGCCAATTTTTTTCCCTCTCAAATTTTTTTTTCAACTACATTGTCAGTTGAAGACTTCTACAACCTCCTCAAACAAACTCCAAATCAGAATAAGAAACTAACGTACCTCACTAACAAATTTATCCAGTAGTGTGCTCTAGAAAATATCTACTTCAGGTTCCACACACTAAACTCACAAGTCCTCAAGAAATGCTTCATGATTTACAGAGTTCGGTTAGCCTCATTTCCCGATCCCTCTCTTAGGAAGACCAAGATTTTCTCGACCTCCCTTTTACCGCTAAGGAAATTAAATCAGCCGTGTCTGATATGAACAAACTTAAGGCACCAGGTCCGGATGGCTATCAAGCTGGTTTTTACCAATTATTCTGGGATGTAGTGGGTCAAGACATCATTCCATTTGTTCAAAAATTCTTTGGTAACAAAGCCAATCTAGAGGCAGTAAACCATACATATATTGTCTTAATCTCAAATGCTCCCCATCCAAGTAAACCCAATCATTCCCAACCCGTAAGCCTTTGTAATGTCTTGTACAAAATTATTTCCAAAGTCTTGGCCAATCGACTGAGAAGACAAATCAATGATCTCATATCTCCAAATCAGAGTTTTTTCATTAAGGGTTGATTGATTTTTGATAACATCCTTCTTACTCATGAACTGTTATATCATATGAGAACTCACAGTACAAAGTAGAAAGTAAGAATTAATGGCACGCAAGATAGATATGAGCAAGGCCTATAATAGGGTGGAATAGAGATTTCTCGATTTAGTCATGGAAAAAATGGGGTTCAGCCTCAACTAGAGAAAATGGATTGGTCAACGTGTCTCCTCTATTTTTTTTTTTTTTTTCAAGTTCTAATAAATAAGATAAGGGTCTCCACTACTAGAGGAATTAAGCAAGGAGACCCCCTCTCTCCTTTCTTGTTCCTTTTGTGTGCAGAGGGCCTATCAAGATAGCTTGCTAAGGTAGAAAGTGAGAATGAGATTCAAGGAATCCACATATGGAGAAGAAGTCCCTCTACTTCCCACTTAGTTTTTGCTGATGACAGTTTTTTTCTTTCTTTCTTTCTAGGAAGCCTCTCTAATTGTTGCTCTTAAAATTAAGGATTTAAGCAATTCCAAGTGGCTTCTAGCTAGATGGAAAATCTAGAAAAGTCTGAGCTGCTCTTCTATTGGAAATCCTCAAATTAGCTAAAGATGCAAATGCATACTTTATTGAGAATCAAGCAAGTAAGTCAACCAATAAATATTTAAGCCTTCTTACTATTGAAGAATTGTCAATACCATGCCAAAAGAGTGCGTCTAAGATAATAATTGTGTGTGGGAGAAAGTACACTTAACAAGGGTTCATCATGTCCAAAAACAAAGATCGTGCAAAGTCAAGTTGAAGAAGCTCCAACATCATTCAAAAGAAAGTTAGAGATGGTTTCTGAACTTCACAGGTATTTGGTAAAGATATACACTCCAAAAATTCACAAAGACTAACCAAAACCTAGGTTGGAACTAGTAAGAGACATTTCTCTAACCTTAAAAGTGGATCTTGTAGCATGCCAAAAAATTAGAGCGAAAAATGCACAAAATAGGCAAAAATTAGCTTTTAGGCACCTATGATTGATCATAGAAATGGCCATGATCGATCACAAAGCCATGATCAATCATAGGGTCCTACAATCGATTAGGCAAAATGGGTTTTTCCATGGAAAACCTCTAGCCCCTCCATGATCGATCATAGGGCTATGACTAATCATGGGATTCCCTATGATTGATCATAGACAGGCTAGTTTTAAAAAAATTATTTTATTTTGCTATTTTTGCTTACTTTTTTTGGGAGATCTTTAGACCACCTTGCATGACTATGTTTAGGGTTTCTTCAACTCTATAAATATGTCTTAAAAAGGTCTTTAAAGAGATATATAAATGAGAATGTGAAAAATCTAAGTTTTTGATAAAAAAATCCAAGAGGTGTTACTCTGTTGCATTCAAGATCTGTTCTTCAATCATTTTTACACTAGCAAGCTTCATTGAAAGCAAAGGATTAGAAGATCATTAGGTTCAAGCCCAAAGAACCTTATCAAAAGCTCCAAGAGCAAAACCACAGTCAAAGGTATTTCACAAAACTTTTGATTTAAATACTTGATTAGTTTATCTCTAAGTTTATATCAGCTATTCTAGTAGCTCTATCAATTGATGTAAGTTAGGCTTCGTTCAAAGCTATATTTGTGATTAATTAATATAGTTAAATCAGCCTACTAAGAGGCAACACTCTTAAAGAACATCGACTCTTTGATTTATTGAGATTCATATAGTTAAACTTAGCTTTCTAAGATGCAAGAAATTTAAAAAGCACCGATTCTTTACATTACTGTGATTCACATAGTTATATAAACCTAATTGAGAGGCATAATCAATTAAGAATTAATTTTCTCTAAAACAATCTTATTATGGTTGTTGCACCTCCACCAGAGATATTGGGGGTAATTGATTTGTACTTTTGCTGGAGACACCAAACGTAGTGAAGAAGGTTTTTGTGATTAATTTTACCTATATCTTTTTGGAAAAAAATAATAAAATTAATTAGCTTAGTGAAGAGCTTTTGACAGTAAATGTAGGCACATTTGCTAAACCACTATAAATTGTGTTTATTGTCTCTAGTTATTTCCTTACTTTGCTTGCATTGTCTTGAGCCATATCGCACAAACATCATTCCATACAATCATTATTAAATTAATTATCTGTAAATTAATAAAAAGAGTATAAGCAACCAATTAATTCAAAAGGGACAATCAATTGTAAGAAAATTTTTAAATATCCTATTCACCCTCCCTCTAGGATAGTTAGGACTTAGAATTTCAATTGAAATTAGAGCCGGTTTCTCTTGTAGGGCTTAACTTCCCAAGTAAATCCTTAACTAATCCCTAACTACACATGGCCCATAAGGATGAAGGCTACGCTCCTAACCGACTTCCCTATTTTAATAGAGCAAAGTACACATACTAGAAGGCCTATATAAGGCTAAGTGATGAAAATGAACAAAACTGAGGCTAAGTGATGAAAATGAACAAAAAACACACACAATGCTAACTATAAGGCACTAAACGTGATTATTTATGCTCTTAACCAAGATGAATTCAGTAGTAACCAGTTTTCTCACTGTAAAAGAAGTGTGGGATCTTCTTGAGGTCACCCATAAGGATATAAACCTAGTCAAATGGTCTAAACTACAGATGCTCACCACCTGGTTTGAAACCCTTCAAGTAGAAGAAGATGAACAGTTCATTGACTTCCACACAAGGCTCCAAGATAATATGAACTCTATGAGAGGACTTGGAGAAGACATCAAGAACGCTAAGATAATTAGAAAAACCCTTAGGTTTTTACTAGAAAGGTTTTATCCCAGAGTAACGATTATTGAAGAATGCATGAAAAATGAGAGATATAAGAAAAGGAGAGCAACTATTATTGGAATATCTATTTGAAATGAATTATTTCTCGCACATGCTTGAGATTATAGTAAAAATTCTTTATTTTTTAAAAAACTTGAATTTTTTTAACAGTGAGATTATAAATTTTTTTAGGGATTGTGCTTTATAGTAAAATTCTAAAAATATTTCAATTGGTACCTTGTGTGGAATATACTCTATTGTGAAAACTTGTGGTACCATGTACTAATCATAACATATAGTAAAATTTTGTATGAAAATTTTAATTGGTATTTTTTTTTATAACTAAAATGCTTACCATGCCAGTTTTATTTGCTAATGACCTTGTTTTTATGCTTTAACCTATTTTTGGCAGTGTTAAACCCTTTGTCAAATCACGACAAAAAAGGGGAAGAGAGATGTACCTTATCCTCTACAGCAATATCTTTTTTAATTGGTATCATTTGACGTCTTTATAATATTTTCAATTGGTTATCAACTCAAGGGGAGTATTGATTTTTAAAGTAACATTCTTTTAAATTATGTCATGGATATATTGGACTTAACAATAAATTTTTTGAAAAACTTCAATTGGTATTTATAATAAAATCATTTTTTTTAAAGTTTGGCTTAATGAGCTATATAGTAAAATAATTTTGCTGACATTATGCATAAAGTTATTATTATTATTATTTTTGAATTAATACACCTTTTAGAGAAAGGTATTTTGTTCTTGATGTTTTCCAGGATATGCCACATCTTAAGGAAAGAGCTGCACTTTGTCAATTTTATTTCAAAACTTGTAAGTACATGTAGTGTAGTGTGATCAATGTATTGGATTAAGTACGTAATTGTAAATCTATGTAAGTCAAAGTCAAGTCTATTCAATGCTCAAAGAAGTCCCAAGTCAAGAAGTTCAGAAGACCACAAGCATCAAGAGACAAGCTTCATTAAAGATTCCAAGATGTCTCAAACTCCAGTACAAAGTCACCTCAAGATACCAATCATTTGCTCAAAAGTAAATTAGAATTGGTTGGCAAGTGGTAATGAGTGTTTAGGTATGGATTTATGGACCAACAGACTTAGAATGACAACTCAAACTGTGGAAAATGCTCCACATTGGTTGGACCATGAATTAAACTATTTATAACCTAATGTGGACTTAAAATGGTTTAGAAAGACCTACACAAACTCTAGAGAATGTCACACATTGATTGGACCAATGACAAGTCATGATAGGTCATTGGCAAAAATAAAGAAAAGTAAAAAAAATGGCCTAACTTAAAATAGCTATAACTTTTGATTCCGATGTTTGCTCGAGGCCCATAAGTACTCAAATCGAAGAGCTTGAAAAAATATTTATAAAACTGAAAATTGTTCCTATGATTGATCATAATTAACTCTATGATAAATCATGAACCTATGACCGATCATAGAATTGGCTATGATCGATCATAGAGGGGAAATCTGGTTTTCTAGATTTTCCAGTTGTCTCCAACAGCTAGCTTTTTTATGATTTTTTTTATAACTATTGGGACACTTTTTGAGGAGGATTTTCAATTATTAATAGGAATTAAATCCCAAGGATTAAAACAAGTAAAAATCCATCATTCTTGAGTTAATCTTTGTAAATCTTTAAAGAAAGTTTGCAAACAACCTTGGTCATTTACCAACAGTAAAAAACCATTGTCAAGAACATGATTAAAGCTTTCAAACTTGTGAATTAAATTCTTTGGAAGTTTGAAGAGCCATTCTTACAATAAAACCTTTGTTTCTCCAAAGTGTGTGTGCACCATAGTCAAATCAGTTTACAAAGAGACATTCTATTGCAGAAGGAGTTCTATAACTTCTAACTAACTTAGTTTTTGTCGGAGCTACTAAAGGTTGATTCTTGTGAAGCACTTATTGGAGCTAAGTGCGGTTAATTGTCCATCGGAGTCATTGGACGGAGGTGTGTGCCCATTGGAGACATTGGGAGCGCATCTACAACGCGAGAGAGTGGATTGTATCTGCTTATCTTATCATCTGCTCCTCTTGACACCCTATCAGGGGGAGGACACATCAGCGCCAACAAGTGAAATGCACCCCCACAAAAAGTGAAAATCACTTGTCGGTGCTGATGCGCTCTCCCCCTGACAGGGTGCAGAGAGGAGCAGATGATAAGAGGAGCGGATACAATCCACTCTCACGAGGCAAAGGATTCCGTGGAACTTGTAAGAAAATTTCAAGTTTAATATTTTCTTTTGCAATAGTTTTTAAAACTATTAAGAAAAGTATTAAAGCTCAGGGATGAGCCAATTTGATAGTGGAGATAGGCTCGGAGTGCCAAACCACTTTAAATTTGTATGTTTTTGTGTTTACTTTGCATTTTATTATTTTATTTTATTTATTCATTTATTTATTGTTGTAATTTAAATTAATCTAAAAATAAATCAAATAAGAATTTAAATTATTAAATAATTTTAATAATTGTAGAGATCCTATTCACCCTCTTCTAGGATCTAGTCTCGGAATCTCCCCTGCCTCCATTGGGAGGAACAAGAGGCAGCTCTTTAAGTTCCTTGATAAATGGACCTATTGCAAAGATGCAAGGCCAGAAAGAGTGTTTTTTTCCTCGGCAGGTAAAGAAATTCAGTAATCATAGCTATTCCAGCCCATGTTATGCCATCTTTTCTATTCTAAAAGTTTGTGTATGTCCATTGATAGGAAACATAGGGGTTTCTGGTGGGGTCAGGTTAAAAAATAACAGAACATTCATCAGTTAATTTGGCATTAGATAAGATGCAGTAAAACTGATGGGGGCTTGGGATTTCAACATTTAAATAATCTAGCTCTACTGGCAAAGAAAGTTTGGCAGCTAGTTACCCACCTGGAATCCCTATGGGATCAATTAATGGCTTCTATATACTTTCCCTAATAGCCATATCCTATTAGATAAAATAGAAAGGCATGGTATGTTTTTGGGGCAGATCAACAATTTTTCCCATACCAGTCCGTTATCCCAGTACTCTTTGGAAATCTGTGTGGCATTCTAATATTCCTCCCAGAGTGAAGGCTTTCTTATGAAAGGCCTGCCATAACATTCTCCCTGTCAGATCAACACTTAAACATCGTATAGATCAAGTTTTAGACATTTTCCCTTTATGCCTTCAAACTCTAGAATCCATCCACTGACTACTCCTATGCCCCCGGGTTAAGAATATATGGAAAAGGATCATGCTGTGTCTTCCACACCTGTTTATTGAGCCCGCCCCCCTTCTTCGACAGATGAATTTGTAACTGCTGCCAAGAAAATCAACTATCAAAGCTGGAAAAGATATTACTTCTGTGATATAGCTCTAATTGTTTGGCTCATCTGGAAAGCTAGGAATGCTGCTGTTTTCTTTAAAACTAATCATAATATGTACGAAATAAATGCTGTCTAGGATTTGGTGTCCAGGACACCAGGGGCTGTCTCTTATACAC